>CM060841.1:92162500-92445000 GCA_030762175.1 Metallyticus violacea
AACGAATTCACACAAACAGAAAATGATCAGCACTAATCATCTTTACAGTTACAACAGTTGCTCAAAAAGCCCACATCGGCGTCGATACACTTCTGAGTACGTTGCTACTGATTGAACAACGTTTGCGAAAGTGTCCTCAGCGATTGCAGCACATGCCGTTTCAATTTCTTCCCGAAGTGCTGCCAGTGTAGCTGGCTTTCTACGGTATACAACATCCTTAAGAGTTCCCCATAGGTACAAGTCCAACGGAGTTAGATCAGCAGAACGCGGTGGAAACTCAATCGGACCTCTTCGTCATATCTAGTGCCTTGGATACTTCAAATTTGCTTTCCGCCGTTTAAACGATAATCTTGGCTCCATTTGTTGTAGCAACGCTAGCATAACGTAATGTCAGTCACGTCTGTTTACAACACATCATACGATAATTTTGGCTTCCTTGATTGTCACCTAGCAGCGCTATCACAATGTATGTGAGTCACATCTATTTACAGAACATCATACTACATATTAGTGTTCGTTTTCGGTCCAACTTTGAAATATATTAAATAGATATCTATTATGAAAGTGTGTATACATTTTTTGACTCCCTCAGTATATTTCAGTTTAATTCAATGCATATCAACATGATTGAATAAATATAAACTTAATTAAATGCATTTCAATATAATTAATAATATTTTAACGTAAATAAACGCATGCCAACGTAATTAAATCTCTGCTAAACTAATTAAATACATTTCAACGTAATTAAATTCCCGACAACCTGATTAAATACGTGTCAGTCTAATTAAATGCTCTTTAGTATAATTAAAAAAAGCTTATAAATAAGTTATCTTTATTTACAAAATAAAATAGTTGACATTTTGTAATAGATTATCAATATTTTGTTTCGATGTCCCGGCCCCGACTTGTGTTGGAGCCGCCACTGCCGCTGCCGGTCGCTGGGTTGACACTTGCCGTAGTTTGATCGGGAGGCAGGGTGTGGGAAAATTGTCATAAGTCAGACTCGTCTGTGACATTATAAATATCAGAGGCAGAGAGTTAGTAAGGAGATATAGACTGCCTGCTTAGCATATTATCTGACACACCGTGGGTGCCGCGGTCATTCACCCTCTCAGAAGTGCCAGGTTCATTTCCCAAGGTAAGAAAAAGCGATAAGGAGAAGAAACATGACGCAAAAAAAAAAAAAAAAAAATAGAGTATGAAATTTGAAATTATTTTTTAATAGGAACAAGCATTGGGAGGGATTTATTTCATATCCCGGAAGGTAACCTATGGTGAGTGCCTGAGGCCTTGTTCACACGTAGATGTTCCTCTTTATTCACAAGTTGCCAACTATACCGGTTTGTCGGCAATCATTACTGATCCCCCCCCCCACGGCATTGCGGTCAAAAGAATAAAAGATTAATTCTTCCGGAAAGATGAATTTAAAACTATAAACCTTGCTTTTTTCTACACGCACCGACAGCGAATGAAATCGTTACTTACGTTTAGTTGAGACGGCTTGAACATAGCGGCACTACGTGTAACGAAGTTGACTATGCTATCTGTATACTCCTTTACATTTATAACACATTCCATCAAAATAATAATAATATAATTGCCGAACATAAGCATTCCGAAATATTTACTATTATATTATTAGTATTTTCCAAAACATTATTATTATTATTATTATTATTTTATTTTTATTATATAATTATTTCAGGTTTTGTTAGGCTACTGTTATATGGAAAAATGCACCCAAGAAAATAAATACAGAAAAATGAACTTAGCATGAAATTTGCTTATTTTATGTACGAATTTGTATAACACCCGCTCCTTCCTCCACTGTATTGTGAATATCAAATGGTAAAGTTGCGGAAAATACACAATACGCTTTTCATTTGTGTAATTATATAACTAAGCTATGCTCGCCAGCTCCTTAACCTATTTTATTATACCACAAACGTTGTTAAACCTTTCCAACTAAATGTAAAATGAGGATTCAATAATAAAAAAAAATAAGTAATAATATTAATGATTACAAATGCTAGACCGTCATTCTGGCCCGTAATATACAATCAAAACTTAAAACTGGAGTTAAAAAAATAGTTAATTCACCTTTTTTAATGTAATATTTTACATTATTACGTTTTATTTCGGTAAAAATGCTGTAATTGCATTTATGCTTTTAAAAGAATAAGAAATGTTCGCATTAAGCTTTGCATTGACGTACGGCTGGTAATGGTCATCTCTGATAATTCGGCTAGCTTACCGTAGTAGCGATTGTAATGTCAGACCCATTCTTAGCATTTTCTGAAAACCTAACCTGTAATGCGGTGAGCAGCAGCGGCTATAGTTACTCTCTTTGCTTGGATTAAGTCTTCATTTCATTGCAAATTTACCTCTGTGGCAATCTCCGTTGCCCTTCACAGAACTTCTGCACCCGATTGTAGACAGCTTGACAGAGACTGAGAGCATTACTTTTGAATATTCTTTTATTCAACGCCTTTGCATACAAAACTCGCACGACGAGACGCTGCTCAAGGGTGTATACTCATTTAGAGACGCCGTCATTTTGCAGCTGCTGTTTCGCTATTGTAAACATGGACTGTTTCGTATCGTATTACTACCGGTCTAATATTGTCATGTAGTGATCATAGCACCAGGTGTCTCATTCGTAACTAATTTAATAACGTACCCTCATATTTTATAGCAGTCATATAAAGAAAATGTCAATACCAGGTGTATATTGTAATGAAATTATTACAAACAATGCTTAAGATTCCAAAATATTCTGTAATAGTTTCATGCTCAAATCACTCAACTAAGCAATCTCTGCGACACACTAAAAAGAAGATGTAAAATGATAAAAAGTGTAGTCCTACTTTTTAATGAGCAACATTACCTCACTCCCGTCCAAAAATAAAAATTTACTGAAGCGATGCAGTACTTCTCGAGAGTGAAGGCGTAGCAGCTGCTAGGACAACGCCCTCTGTACACAAGAAACAGAGCTCGGAAAGAAAATTGGAATATTCCACTTGTATTGGAATGACGGTGATTTAGAGTTTAGCATCCTAATATGCCAAGCAACCATTTATCATCAGCAGGTAGCAGATGCAATTCATCAAACAGTAGCCCTCAGTGGGGGATCTCTTTGTTTTCTTGTCTGCCCGGCTCACTTTTCTTGCACTTACGTGCATAAGCGTATCGTATTCTCCATAATAAATTACTGTCTAATTTCAGTACATCAGTCGTTAACTGAATTATATATTGACGAACACAGGTAAAGCGATGCCCTTCTTCGTTTATGTGTAGTTCTAGGGACAGTCAGAAAGTTTCCGAATCTCAGTACTGTTTACAATAGTTTCTAAATTCACAATATGCCATACTTTTATCTGTGTATTCTGCCAGCGTTACCCATACAGCCTCAACAATTTACACTTGACATTCTAAAAGTTCTCGGCCTGACCAAGAAAACAATAGAAATGTTTTTTTTTTTTTTTTTTTTTTTTAATTTTTCAACATAATCGCTTTATAAATCAATGCATTTACTATAGCAAATTTCCTACTTCTTTAATCCCCAACTGTGAAAAATCCTTCAAACTGATCATTTGATATGAATCTTCGTCCACCCAGTCATTTCTTCAGGTTTGGGGACAAAACGTAATCATTGGGAACCAAATCCGACAAGTATGGCGGATGTGAAAGCACTTGGAAGCGAAGGTCTTGCAGCTTTACAGCAACAGTCCCAGACGTGTGTGAAGGCGCATTATCGTGATAAAAGAGAACTTCCTCTTTCGCAAGGTGTGGACGTATAGCCTCAACAGCATCCTTCAGTCGGTACAGTAGTGAAGCGTAACACTCCCCGGTGATGATTCTGCCCTACTGGAGGTAGTTTACGAGTACCACACCAAGAAAACCCCAGAAACCTGTAGTCATGATTTTTCCTGCAGATGAAAACGTTTTTGCTTTCTTTGGTGCACTTTCACCTGTTGTCACCCACTCATGAACCACTCCTTCGTCTGTGGCGTGTAGTGATGAATCCATGTTTCATGAAACGTCGGAGAAATTCTCTGGAATTGCGCTTAAACAAGTCTAAACACTAGGGCTAAAAGCATTTTTGGTCCATTGTTAACAAACGCGGCACCCATCGAGGGGAATGTTTTCTCATACCCAGAACTTCGTGTAAATTGTAGTGGACACAGCTTATCGAGATCTTCACAGGTCCACTAACTCGAGCACCTTCAATCGGCGATCAGTGAGTACAGTTTTGGGATGCCATGAACGCTCACCATCTTGAATGGATGTAAGCGCACGCTTAAATTCAGCAGTCCACTTTTTAACCATCGAAACCGAAGACGAAGAATCCTTTAGTGTGAAATCTGACCCCTTTTAAATTTCTATTCGTGTTGAACCCTTCAAAATGAAGTGTTTTATCACAGCTTGTATTTCGGTTTTTGTCCATTTTGTAGAAAATATTAACTGTAGTTTGTTTACACAATCGTCACAAACAAGTGACGGGTCTGAAACTTTGCAGAGCGCTATCTAAAGGATGATACTTAAGTATTATCACAGTAAATTTGGATCTTCTCGACATCTCTGGGTCAAACAGAAAACTTTTAGAACACCCCTAGTAATTATTCTTGCACAATGGAACTGGGGCGATACATTACCGTGCAATGAATTATTGTGGTTTTAAAAGTGGCTTAAATAAGGAACAATGTCTTGACAGACTTACTTCTTCAGGTATAACAGTCTTTTGTTTGCGCGTGGAATTTAAGAGAAGAGAGTGACGGAACACATCGCCACTATACAGATACCTGAGTGTTTACAGTAATCTCCAGTACAGAAGAGTGTTGGTCAGTCTGCCCCGTAAAATGGAATCACTTCGTAACGAGCAGTAAGTTGCTCTGAAATTTTGCTTCCGTCTGCAGAAATGCGATATGTAAGCGTATGCAATTTTACAGCGAGCACATACCACGATGTTCTGCCACAATTGACCGCACTTCTGTGGTTTAATGAGTTTAATGAAGTTTTAACAACAAAGCGGGTCGGCTCAAGCATAAATTGGCAGACATGTTACAGATTTCCCATGAGGCGCAACTGTGTCAAATGGATGTGGAGATTACTAACGCCTGAACAGAAGATGGCGCGAGTGGACGTTTGGCGGGAGCTTCAGCGTCTGATAGCCGAGCATGGCGAGGTGTACCTGAATTTCACCATTACAGCTGAGACCTGATTTCACCTTTACGATCCCGAAAGTAAACAGGCGAACTCAACCTGGAAATCACCTGGTTCTCCGACACCAAAGAAGAGCAAGGTTGTTCCGTCGGCAGGAAGGGTTGCGGCAGTTTCGTTCATCAACTTGAAGTTCCCCGCAAGCAACGGTTTTGAGCGTCCTGGATGAAAACATCGGACGAAAACGTGCTGAGCTGCATCCATCTGGTTGGCGCCTTCACCATGAAAATGCACGGTCTCACATAAACTTTCACTTCATTTTTTTAATACTTATTAAGAGATTCCTATTTTTGTTACTAAAAGTGAATTGATACATTTAAACATATAAGAAGTGAACGGGATAAAATATTTTGCTAGAAGTGCTAACCGTACGCCACACTATCGCAATTCTCCTGCAGTAAAGTCAATCATGACATCAACAATGGAACAACATGCAAACTATGTCGCAGAACACCTGACAGGTAACAAACATACCATGCTTTAGTTCGTGTTTGCCGGAAGTGGGATACGTTGTGCACTAAGGTTGGCAGCGCTGTATTTATGTGAACAAAGTTGCACTTTTCATTTTTTTCTAGTGCTTTTCCCATTTCACTGGTTTAGTTACACCGAGACATCCACTTGGTTTGAAATCTCGAGTCTGAGATGGTGGGTATTGCTCCGAACACACCTTGTTCCTAAGAGGTTATAATGATTGCATTTTAGGCAATCCATTGCTTAGTGACACATGCCAATTGTGGTTAATTTATTACGTCTATTTTATATGTTTGCCCAAATGAAAGTAATTTTTGTTCTGTAATGATTTATTAGTTGGAATACATAAACATAAGAAAGCGATAGATGGGTGACATATTCACCTTGTCACAAGGTTAAGGATACCGTGGTTGACTGCGGAACCAATCTTCAAAGAAACTGACTACCCTCTGCTCCAAACAAGCACCCAGAAAGATGCTTGGGGACACACTGTGAGCAAACCGTCGATGGTGTGAACACAAACGTCCCTTGCTCAATAACAACGTTTCTTCAATCTCTCGGGCGGTAAGGTTGTCTACGGCTGCAATTGAATCCTCAGTGATGGCTGAGTGAGCCTGACCAGGTCACAATTTTCACCACATCACAGAGACATTGTTCATATAATGATAAATTTCGTTCCCACTGCCACCTTCTGCTTTCTGCTCGCTGGGCCGATTTCCTGTTGTAAACAACACGCCTCTGTTTTCTTGCATACATCGCCACCTACCAGAGCAAACACAAAGATCTGCATATTTAAGCTATGGCGCTACGATAAGTGTTAGTTTCATTTGGGCAACCCTTAGACATAGAGATCCAATGGTCGCAATAAACGGGAGTACTGAAACAAGTAGCAAACACAGTTGTAGGTCAGGTGTACGATCACGCCTAACTGCTTTGCAAAAGGTGCATTTTTCACTTGTTCCTGTATGTCCTTTGTTCCCTGCTTTGCTAAAGGGAGTAGGGAGCAATAGTTAAAGAAAAACAAAACTTTTCCCACACGATTTATAATGTATTAGCCTGCCCGTGTATACCACCTTTACCAATTTAAATGGAAATCCCAAGGTTGTCGCGTAGCACAGTGAAGCCCCCACCTTATTTCTCAATTAGCAACTTAGGGTAAGTATGCTAGTGAAGTGTGTAATATAAAGTTATGAAGGGGACGTTTACCTGAATCCAAACATATCGTTTAAAACAGTTTACAGTGATGGCGTTGTTACCAACCTTCACTGTGAAGACTAAGGGTGTGTCAACACTTGTTTAACAATCAAGCGCAAGTATTCCCTTAGATTTGTTCTGCAGCTGTGTATGGGCCGTTAGGCATTTTTAAGTTGACAGAACAAGTGGTGATCAGGGGGAGAGAGTTCTAGAGTATATGCAAGTGCTATAATACTTCAAAACCTAGTTTCCGAAGAATTTATTCAAAGTGGACGGCTGTATATGGACGTGCATTTTCTGCAATAACAAAATACCTTTCAACTCTAGGCTCAAATTGCAGGCTTTAGCTTGTTGCAAAGTACCTTACTATTGAACAACCTGGTTCTTCATGTATGTGGCAGTTTTTTACTCATTATTTGTGCACGTTTCTTTGTCGTTGATTTTGTTTATTTCTGGACGCTCTTTAACATCTCAGGTCATCAGCGTCTCATTCAATTCAGGGCGTGAAACGGCCGACAAATTTTACTCACAGACCTCTTTTTTCAGCCTTGAGTTTCTTTATATGCCTTTGCACATGACACGTGACACACGCCTTCACTTCCCTTTGGAAGGAAACCGTGCTTTGGATTTCTACAACCGAAAAAATTCTTCGACCCATTGATTGAACCCCCAACATTGGGTACGACTCCTCCGTTATTTGTTGTTGTTGTTGTTGTTTTGTGTTTGAATTGTGTTTAAGGCCGTTCTTACTACGAGGCACCATAGCTAGTGAACACTGATGATACATGATATGAAATAATATATTGGGGAAGGATTTTTTTAAGGAAGGAAACTTTCCAGGCTAAGTTTAGGGTACTTACCCTGCATTTGCCTTTTATGAGCACCGAGAAACACCTGGGAAAAAACTTCAGTCAGGGAGGACGGTCCTGGCAGGATTCGAACCCCAGATCTTCCACTCACGAGTCCGCGCCTTAACGACCTCGGGCACCTGTGGCGGTGGACGACTCCTCCATAGTATACAACTGTCCCCATGCCTTTGATAGGTTTCTTTGCTTTTGTTTAATGCAATTGGAGAGTGGCGAGGTCATGTTTACCCAGCAACCGAAGCAAAACAACTGAATGACGAAGCTCCAGCATTTGAAAATCTTTAACGATATAGATATGCATGTGCAAGAAGAAGATATAGCAACATTGCTAATGATTACCGACTCAACTCCACATGTTGAAAAAGAAAAACTGAAACTCAGCGTTTAAGACCACTTTTGGATTTTTTTGTAAATGTCATTAAACACTCTTATCTTTCTATTGACATGCATTGGAAATGTGCTACTTACATTTTTCTGTGACAGTTAAAAACAAACAAATTGGGCAAAAATATCATCCCTGTGTTTACAGCATGAAAACGCCCGGCTTCATTGTTCTAGAGGGCTACCACATACTACACCAAATTAACGAGTGAGGTAATGACGGCTGTTTAAAATTTTCATAAGGAAAAAAGAAACATCATTGTACAGGATGTCTTGCAGGGAAGATTACATCATGACATGTCATATTCAATTTTCCTTGAGGTCATCCCAACTTGTGACTTTGAACGGTGTCTATGTTATATAGGATTATACAGTTTGTTATAATTGCTGATAGCTCGGGTTCGATTTCAGGGTGCAGTTAAATAGTTGTGGCAAACTAAACGACAACCGGAAAGGCTTTCTCCGATTACTGAGTTTTTCTGTGCTATTAATTCCTCCACCATCGTCTTCATGGTGAACCGCTTAAAACTTGATCAACCACTGCCCTCGTGCTGCGAACTCCAGTGTCTGTTAGGCTACTGAATATTTTGGATACTAGCCAAATAATATCACAACTTGAAACTTACTTTTATATTTCTCAATCTCTATGCGACTTTTCATCGTGCTGAAGCACTGGTGCCATTTAGTTTCATCGATGGCAGCAACCTCTTCGCATCCTGCGGTGGTTTCCTCGTAGTTTTTCACTGAAGGGAAGGGATGGAAGTTTAGATTGTTGGGAGGCGGAATAAGCACATAGATCACCTTCAGAAATTTCAGATTAGACATTTTTACTTTCTTGACCTGGGCA
This sequence comes from Metallyticus violacea, assembly GCA_030762175.1. Classification (NCBI taxonomy): domain Eukaryota; kingdom Metazoa; phylum Arthropoda; class Insecta; order Mantodea; family Metallyticidae; genus Metallyticus; species Metallyticus violacea. The sequence continues at coordinate 92,171,483 of CM060841.1, forward strand.
AGCGGGTTGTCATCAAGTTAGACTTATATTAATGCTTTTGTTTCTGCATCAGATAGATCCAGATACGATTACCTAGTAAGGTCTCAGAAGGATGCTAAAGTTGCCATTCTCAAAATATCGAACTATTTTTCTTGGGGGGGGGGGAGGCCATGTGGCAAATTTTGCTAACTCTTTTCGTCTTTAAATGAGTTCCTCTTAAATTCGGCAATCAAATGGAAATTAGTTGCACAAGAAGGTGCAAGGTACCAAAAACCCTCCCTTACCATCTCCATTTTGGTAAGAAAACTGCCATTCATCTGCAACATGAACGTTTTAGCGAGTAACATTGCGGTTGTAACCATGAAACATTTTTTGAAAATTTTCTTGAAACCTTCACCAATCCTATTTACTAGCCACAAGAAATGACGATAAACATGTGTGTGTGTGTGTGTGTGTGTGTGTGTGTGTGTGTGTGTGTGTCTGTTAATGCTTTAGAGCCGCATTTTTTTTTTTTTTTTTTTTTGCATAGAAACTCAAAATGAGCGCCCAATTAGTATACGATTCATCCAGTTCAAAAACCAGCAAAATTGGACTATTTGGAGTGGGGATTAACCTAAAGCAACAATTTAAAAATCGCTCTAGCGACACCGAAGTTTATTTGTTTGTTTGTTTGTTTTTTTGCAAAAAACTCGGTATATACCATTGAAATAAAACAATAAAAATATTTTGGAAAATGAGCAAAATCAGATTATTAGATGGGAGGGTTTATTGGAATCCAAATTTTTAAAACCACTCTAGCGGCACCGGTGTTTCTCTTTTCGTAACGAAACTCGGTACATATCATTGAAATAAAATAAGAAAAATAGTTTCTAAAAATCAGAGAATTTGGGTTATTAGAAGTGGGAGCATACATGAAATCCGAAATTTAAAAAGCGCTCTAGAGGCACGAATTTCAAGCGCACTGTAACACCCTTCAAGAATTTGAGTTGCTGAGGAACTTGCTTAGTTTAAGTAGCTCGTAGGTGACGACCTTTTTACTTTTATAAAGCAGACTGACAGGACAAAAGCAAGCGGATCGTTCCCATGTTTATCTAGTGGGAATGTAAGGTATTACCGGACATTTAGCTCAGAAGTTCTTTAAGAGATAAGTACTTGTTATTGCTATATACTCACGTGTACTGCATTTGGCATTTCCTTCCCTGCCACAACATTCACTTAATTCTTATGGAGACCGTGTCAACCTTGGTCGCTTATGCTTTAACGGTCCAATAACAGCCAGTCACTGTTTTACCCTTCTCCCAGTAGTCAAACATGATACCCTGTGAGTTCCCTCTCTTCCGCCCTCAAAAATAAATAAATAAAACCCGTTGCCCTTGCTTTTCCCGCTGATAAAACGTTTCCAGCTTTTTTCGATAGATTTTCACTTGCTCCCACCCATTATTTTGACTGCCGGTTTGTCCCTGAGGTGCAGTGTTGGATCCAAGTTTCGTCTGCAGTCAAAACGACGCCAGATTATGCTGCAACTTTTCCATACACAATTTTGAAATGTTGTTCCTCGAGCGTTTTTGGTCTGGAGTCAAACGTGGCACCCCTCGTATGCTCAGCTTCTTCATATACAGAACTTCATGCAGGATTAGTAGCCGCTCATTTGAGATGTCTACCATCTCGGCAATTTCACGAATTTTAACGCGGCGGTCTTCTATCACGATGCCAATATTTTTGACCGTTACTTCAGAAGAAACGGTGTCTCGAAAGTACAGCATCTGCAGTGTTCATTCAGCCACGTTTAAATTAATTTATCCAGTAATAAGCAGTACTGAGTACCCTCAGCTCCATTTGTATCTGGGTCTCAGTTCCTCTTTTAAATAAAAATGTTTTATCACTCGCGATAGTCGAACTTATTCGTCTCTACGAATCACTAAAGACAGCTGCTAACAAATAACTGCACTTACATTTGTTTGAAAATTTGGAAAAAAAAAGTTTTAAGAATCACGCTTACCAACAATCATGCCGCTTAACAAAATTCCCAACCATTTCTTGATTAGTCAATCCTCCTTGTATTGACTTATCAGTCTTTCTTTGTATATATATGCAGAGTGTGCCAAAATGTATACACACTTCAAGCAAGGAAAAAACTGTGTGAACATAACAAAACTGAATTCACACAAACAGAAAATGATGAGCACTAATCATCTTACACTTTTACAGTTACAACAGTTGCTCAGAAAGCCCATCATCGGCGTCGATACACTTCTGAGTACATTGAACTTCTGATTGAGCAACGTTTGCGAAAGCGACCTCAGCGAGTACAGCACATGCCGTTTCAATTTCTTCCCGAAGTGCTGCCATTGTAACTGGTTTCCTACGGTATACAACATCCTTAAGAGTTCCCCATAGGTAGAAGTCCAACGGAGTTAGATCTGGAGAACTCGGTGCAAACTTAATCTGACCTTTTCGTCCTATCCAGTGTCTTGTATCCAGTGCGCGGGGCTTCTTACTATGCGAGGTCTCCCAGATCTGCCCTTGTGAACATCGCATACGGTACCACGAGTCTCACATTTGTCTAATGCGTGCAATTGTTACTCGCGTTGGCGGTTCTGTTCTGTACACGTCTCCATTGCCTTTGAACTTCAACAACATTCTCGGTTTTCCAATACCACTTTAAAATTGCTTTCCGCTGTTCAAACGACAATCTTGGCTCCATTTTATTGTAGCAACGTATCGTGAGTCACATTTGTTTACAAAATACCATACGATAATCTTGGCTTCATTTGTTCATTGTTGATTTACCTGTCACGTAGCAACGCTATCATAATATACGTGAGTCACATCTGTTTACAGAACATCATACTACACACTACTGGTGTTTTTCGGTCCAACTTTGAAATACATTAAATAGATATCTACTGTGAAAGTGTGTATACATTTTGGCACCCTCGCTATATATCATATAGAATAAAATAAAATATACTCCATTATAGAAGTATTTTTCTACACTAAACAGATTGTTCAGCATATTTAAAACGCAACAATTAAGAAAAATGCACTTAGCTTCTTCTTGAAAAAGGGTTTTAATCCGAAATATAGAATTTTCAGTGTTTTGTTTGTGTGTTCTTTTAAAAAGTATTGAATAATTTGTTTAGCGCTCAGTGTATATGTGTGTGTTTATTTATATGAGATTAATCCGCATATGTGAGAAATGCATTGCAGTAAGGGGGATTAGGTTGAGACCTGTATTCTTCACCTCCTGAACAAAGTCCTGAACCGCACTGGCTGCAAGTCTGACACACGTCTCTCCCCATCGACCAGAGCCATCTGTGGATCTCGAGATTAGATTAAAATGCTTCTCCTGTTCTTAGGTTTTTCTCAATGGTTCTCTGGATAATAATGATCAAACCGAAAATGTTGACCTTCACTGTGACACTTACCCCATACACGCGGACCAATTAACATATTTTAGCTTCCATTAGCCACACAGCACTTGCAATACCATATTAGAAACATATCGCCAAGCGGTGACTTGTCTTTAATAGAAACCGTCCTTTGTTTTTCTGTTTGTTTATTTTTCTGAGAAAAAAAAAACGCTGCGTTATTTCAAGTTTCTTGTACGCAATCTCCGGTCGCAAACTGCCTTCTCGATCGTGAAACTTGAAAGTCCATAAAATATTTAGTTTTATTTTCTATTTATTTGCGAGAAGGGATGCTAAAACCAGACAATGTGATTTGAAATACCTCAGGTCACCCCGGTCCCGACATGCTCTTTGCAGGGGTTGTTTTCTATGAATACTCAAAATGACAGATAAATCAGATGCTATCATTCGTCCCTTCGTTACGAATGCAGTTGTAGGCTTCAGATGTAAATAAAGCAATGATAATACAGGATGGCATATCTGTGCTGTTGTGTGGTGGGTTTTCCAGAACCTCCCAATGGAATGTGCGTAGAAATGCATTAAAATGTAACAACACTAGAACTTAACAATCAGATTACTTTTTTGCTGAAGAATTGAACTGGGCGTAAACAACAGCTGATAAATGCCAATAAAAGTTATACACACAGGACAACGCGTTGGTTGCTCTCGTAGACGACCGATCCAGAATTCATTCGGCATCCAAAGTTAATTGATGGCATTTATAGGAGAGATAAATTCAATAAGGGGGTCAAACTCTTGTCTGTTGCATGAACCCTTCAGCCTCTGTCTTTAGAAACATCATTTTCTCGTTGTTGCTAAGCTGCAGCATCTTCTGGGCATGAAAATCGCTTCACTTGCAGTTGATTCTTCTTCAAAGAATCCGCAGGTACCAGGACAGTACTGTAAGGAGGGTGGGTGACAAGCTTCACAGAGACGTTCTCTAGTGTGGCATTCAGTTGACGGAGCCTGCTACTTCTGAGTTCGGTTCTCGGCCGTTTTACACACCCTGGGAGAATCTTCTGTATTAACTGAACTTGGAGCTGTTGTCACTTGCCACCAATGGAGAAGAATGTCACCACCATTTTCTTCCCTACCTTTTTGGTCTCTTGACTTTTATTGGAGGTGTGCATCAACTATTGACTGACGCTTCGTTTCTGATCGTATTTAGCGACCTTTTGACCTTAACTGAGGTTATCGGTTACCCAGCGAGAGGAATTTTTCTATACCCATAAATAATCTTCTAACTTTTTTTTTTTTTTTTGAGACTTTCTGATCCCATCTTAAGGAATGCCTCTACATTCTTATAGGCTATTCGCAGTTTTCTTCACACAGGTATGTTTTCTGTCGTCAAAGGTCTGCCGCTTTGTCTTTAAAAGCTTTTCGACCCTCCTCGAACTAATTACAGACACTTAATTAGTTTGTCAGTTAACTGCGCAATATACATGTAGTACTAGTTTCATTGTTGTCACTTCCGGTTCCCGCCTGTAACAGGTGTCTAAGTTGCTACATGTTCAATTCTGCCAAAATTTGGTAATAGAAGACGAACAATGTACTGCTCTGAAAGTCTGCCTAAGTCTCAACAAAATTTCAGCTGAAGCCTTTGCAATATTGCAGAGGCTATGAGTTCTTCCCTATAGCTGGACCGACGATCGATTTTTGTGCTAGCAGAAGAAAACTCTAGCACTGCTGCTGTCGTTGAGAAGATAAGCGAATAACATTAAAAACACTTTTAAAAATTCTGAAACTTTTATTAGGTGTCAATTACACGTTGGAAACTGAAAAGTTGCACATGAGACGTGTTGATGAACGGTGGGTTCCCAAGACTGCTGCGTGCAGTGAAGATGATGTTACAGTACGATACGGAGTTGATTTCAAAGGTAATCACTGGTGATGGAACTTGACTACATCCTGAGAGAAAACAGGAAAATTCTGTGTGGTCACCAACACAAAGTACAACAAAAAGTGGTTGCTACTACTGAGAAAGTTGTGGTCATCTCATTTTTCGATATTCAGGAATGGTTTACTAGCATGTCGTACCTGTACACATAACTTTGTTTACGACAGGCACAGGCGGTGATAAATGAGGGGCAATAATATATTAAGCAAGGAAACGTTCCAGATCTGCCTTCCCGGCATTTGCCATTTATGATGGCTGAGGAAAACCTGGAAAAACCCTCAGTCAGGGATGACGGTTCTGGCGGGAATCGAACCCCCATACCTTTCACTCACGAGTCCGTGCCGTAACTACCTCGGCCTTCCGTGGCAGTCACACATAATTGTAACTGGACAATATTGCAGAGATGTCCTGAAAACTCTGCAAGGCCACAAGCTGGTTGCTGCAACAAGATAAGGCACAGCCGCACATTTCCAAAAAGTCAATTTGAAGTTGTCCCTAACCCTCCCTCTAGTTGATGAGGGCTTTGGCGGGGAGTCTTAAAGACCTGTCAAAAACTGGTTTTCGAAATATCTTTGAAGACTGGCAGAGATGCTGGGACAGGTGATTGCATCCAACGGGGACTGCGTTGAGAAAGATCATCAAAATTATAAGAATGAGTAAAGTTATGGTGTAAAAAAAATCTGGCCATTCTTTATTGAGCAGCCTTCGTAGTTCTTTAACATAGGCCGTGTGTAGACATTAATTATATATATTAAAAGTTGGTGGTTAACTAGAGTACTTGTAGCATTATGAGTCCCTTCTCTCATGGTAGAGAAAACCATGGTTCCGTGCTTGTAGGAGAGCTCGGTGGCTCAGTTGGTTAGTGTCAGCACGAGAGGCTGAAGATTATTGATATGAACAACGGCCTTGTACCGAATTTTTAAAATCTATTGATCTTTTCCAACTGAAGACTGTTGTACGCTTAGAGGAAGGTCTTCAAACGCCTTTGTAAGTTGAATGCGATTTGCTAGGTCAGAGGAGGATGTTTTGATTCTTCAGCCTTGCTTAACAGCAGGACGTTTGCGCCTATATTCCAGTGGGAGAAAGGAAAGAATAGACCGAGTCCTTAATATTGTTTCCAAATAGAACATCCCGAAACCGCCGAAGCCCCCTCTCTGAGTAGTTTGAGCCCCTTAGAAGGACCATTTCGATATAAGACACCGGGGCAGAAACATTTCCTATGCGCAAGCCTCTATCACACCGCACCGGCTCACCTCGTCCTGGCCCTTTCGTTTCTGTAACAGAAATAAAACATTCATCATGCCAGCATTCACCTAAAAACTCCCAAGGTCATTACCGACTGAGACCCGCTCAACACAGTGCATGTTTATGATTTTAGCCCATTTTAAAATGTAATAAATCATTGCAGGATGTTCTCGCCCCCTTATTGAATTAGAGATACATGCTGTCCTTTCAATCATCATTGTTGAGGCTGTACGGATAGCAGCCGGCGGAAGTTAAGTTGATTTAGACATAAAAGTGTGGGCTCTCACACGACAGACCCAGAAACATTCTTAGTGTTCGTGATACTCAGCGATTTTTCTGCACCTGGAAGTAGGCTATTAACATTTTGTCAAAACCGGAGGTTAATTACGGTAGCCGCATCAGTCTGTGGAGTGCTGGACTAACTCGCGTAAAGGAGAACATTTTTCATCCGTGTTTTCCTTGATAGAGGGCTGAACGCATGGAATTGTATTTACATACATTAAAACGCAATTACAAATAGCATTTACATAACTGGTATCGCTTAGCTGTGCTCTGGAACACGTGATCTATGGCGGTGGAGCAGCTTACGTGATGCTGGAAAAATGCATCAACGTGATGAATATAATAATAATAATAATAATAATAATAATAATAATAATAATAATAATAATAATAATAATAATAATAATAATAATAATAAACGTGGAACAGGAAAATATTATAAATCACATTCCATTGTGTATAGTTTAAAACGTACTGGGTTTAGCCAATTCTTCTTGACAGTTTAAGGTTCTGGAAGATAAAGTTCAATTCATAAAATTGTATTATTTGAAATCTAAAGATATTCACCATTAAATAAGTGTTAGATGTTTAAAATAATTACCAAATTAAAATGTTTAGAAGTTCTGTTATGTACTGATAGAATCGGTATATCTAGGTAAGTACGTCATAACCACCCTCCTCTCCTCCAAAGGATACTCGATCTCTGGTTCGCCAGAGGACCTCACTTTCCAGCCCATCAACAGAAATTTCCAGGATATCCGGTAGAAGATCCAGACACAGCTGGTGAACTGTTACGTGATCAGTTACTACTTTGCAGAATGCCCCGAACACTTGTTGCTCCCCTCTCCTAATGACGCGCATATAGACGATCAACATGGCTGATAAAGCCGGAGACCACGCCTGTGTTATAAATCTGCTATCCTTCCTTCCGTCCGTCCTTCTCTCTGCCTGTCGCGAGGTGAAATTAATAAATTATCGTGAACAGAACTACTGGTAAGTGACTGTCTCACATTAATCATAGCAGGTGTATCGACTGGGCACGCCTGGATACCTAACATCACCTGCTGTACGTCGTCGTGTCAGATAATGACTAACTTTATTTGAAGAAACCTTCGGAAATTCTTCAACCGACGCTTCTATCACACTTTTCCTTAACACACCTCTAAAACCGCATCCTTGCGGGAAATATCAGGTGACTAATAGCATTAATAAATAGCTTTAGGGCCAAGTTTATGTACGATGAGGTAACATAGAAGCTGACGGGAATATAAACATTATATAATATAATAGTTTGACATTGTTTTGTAATTTTATGGTTACCAAACATGCTCACAGAAAAAAAGGAAATAAAGTAAATCACTTACTTTTAGCCAATCCCAAGGAATGTAGATATTACGGTTGTACGCATTTGAAATATTTCTTCAAATCTCCATCGATCCTACCTACTAGGCACTGAAAATGACAATGACAAATGTTACATATATAACTAAAATAACAATAACTAGATAAGCAGTAAAAAGATAAAACACTAAGAAAGTCACATATTTAGGATCACAATATTATTGGAAAGCTCGTGTTCTTCTTAGGATATCTCTGCGTGCGTGCGTGTGTTAACTTTCTAGTGATCTCAATTTTTGTTTTTCTAAACGAAATTCGGCGTACAGCCATCAACTAACAAACGATTCGTCCAGTTCTTTAACCAGCAAAATTGGAACATTAGGAGTTAAACCTAAAGCAAACATTTAAAAAAAAATGTAATCGCTCTAACGGATGCAATTTTTTTTCCTCAACGAAACTCGATACAAGCCATTAAAATAAATTGATAAAAATAGTTTCTGAAAATCGGGGAAATCGGGCCATTAGAAGTGGGGGTATATCTGAAAGTCAATATTTAAAAATCGCTCTCAGACCAATATGTTTCTCACAACAAATTCAGTTTATACTTTTTCAATAAATTAAGGAAAAATTGGTTTCTGAAAATTAGGGATGGATCATTAGGAGTAGGGGTATACTTGAAAACCGAAATTTAAAAAGCGTTATTACATTTAATTTTCTCAATGTAGTTTTAAAATAAAAGTACAAGTTAAATCAGCATATAAACTGTATTTATAAGGATGCATATGTTTTATATTTAACAAAGTAACGTCGTGAAGACAGCAAATGTGAAATATTACTCTAAAACGTGTGTGAGAATTATATTTGTATGTAAGAGCGCTCTTTAATAATCTTCAGAAAACGTTCACGTTGCATGGTTTTACTACAGTAATATTTAAATTAAATTTCAAAGCCAATGATAATCGATGAATATATGAACATCTTAAATACACAATATAACTGGAAACTTTCGTTGTAATTTTCCTCTATTTTAATGAATGTAAAGATAATATCAAGGGCTTAGTTATATTTACATTTAAAATGTTTAAAAATACCCACCCAGTATAGTTTTGTCTATCATACATTTCATTTAATTAATAGTATATCATTCATTTTTATAGTTAAATTTCAACAATATTAATAATTTTAAAAACGTCGTTTCTCTTTTGTAATACTTATAAGTGGCAAGAATTCTAATTTCATTCGCCTAATACCACACAGTGTGGCCATAACTTATTTCATTTCATTAATTAATAAGGTCATAATTTTGATTTTATATTCTTTTTTGAGGAAATTTGCTTAGTTTATGCAGCTCCTGCTTTTTGTAAAATTACTATTACACTTGTTAGAATTATTTCGTAATGGGTTGTATTTTCTTGTAGGTAATAATTATCAGCGAGGTTGCATTTAGTGCCTCTAGACGAGCCCACAAGTGCACGATTATCAGCCTGAGATGTGAAGTTCTGGATTCGAATATTTCATGGAGCCGGTCTGACCTTGAGGTATTTTCGTGGCTCCCCTAATGTCTTTTCTAATTTACATTCCAATAATTTTCCGCTCTTCCATTTCATATTAGCTTCCGCTGTTTCTGTAACCTATCGAGGGCGTACTGGCCCCTATGAGGGGAACGACGTTCCTGGTCCTGTCGTGTCTTCCTCTCGGAGGTGCAGGCTCAATATAAATGTAGGAAAAGCTAAAGGAAGATGGCCTGAAACAGAAATGTGATGTTAAATAATATATTGACAACATGTACGATTTTTTTTTTTTTTTTTTTTTTTTTTTTTTTCATTTTCTGTAACTCTTAAATTAATTTTATAGGTCTTTTATCAAAACTTTTAGAAGACAAACACCAATAATAAAAATGCATAACAGAATGTGATGAAGGGATTTTAAAAGCTTTTTTTTAATATTTTGTCTATTGTCTCATATAATAGCGGACATATATTAACATCCATTACGCTTGCAATTAGCAGAAAGTTCTTCGTATTTCTCTGCATATATAACATTAATTAGCGGAGAGATTGTTGAAATTTCTACCTTGCTGAAACTCTCTGTAATGTAGCATGAAAGTAACTGCACAAACCACTTTCGACTCACTGAATGGAAGAGGGCACGGACTTGGCAGACTCCAGAGAAAATGTTTGCATCAATAGCTAGCTCTTCATCATGAGCTCTGAGGGCAGGATGGTGGTGCTGTAGAAATATAAAACCTTTGAGATAAATTTACTTCAGAAAATCTATTCCTGTTATTTAACAATAGTTCATAAGAATGTAATTGTTAGATGTATCTTGAGTCTCCGCGCATATTATTTTCCTGGATAGAGCGTGATGGCCGTTCTGTTACTGCGTACTGTTGGAAGTCCTCCAAAATCAGCTGGTCAAGAAATCAATCGATATTAATGCATTTTATGTGCTTCAGCCAACACTGTTTGAAAGAAAGTTTCCGAGAAGTAGACGTAATAAAAAGCACGAAAGGAAGGAGAGGGGATTACGTAACGTGACATAGGAGAACGCAAAGGTGCACTTAATTTGCTATAGTATGATGGCATGTCTACATTCCAGAAGCAAAATAAATAATCCAGTCCATTGGATTTCTTCTTATAAGCCTTTAAACGAGAAAAGGGCGTTACAAGATCAATCTGTGAAACCGCCACGGGTGGCCGAGGTCGTTAAGGTCTAGTTCGATTCCCACCAGGACTGTTTTCCAGATTTTCCTCAGTCCTCAAAAAAGGTAATGCAGGGAAGGTACCCTAAAACTTAGGCCTGACGGGTGGCCGAGGTCGTTAAGGTCTGGTTCGATTCCCACCAAGATTTTTCTCAGTCCTCATAAAAGGAAATGACCCTAAAACTTAGGCCTGGAACGTTTTTTTACTTTATCATTTCATCTCATGTATCATCAGTGTATACATCGCCTGTGATACCTCACTAGTAAAAACGGGCGTTAAACACAATTAAAATATCTACCTCTAAAGGCAAACATTAAAATTAGCGTAACTCGAGAACTAAATGAAATATATTTTATGTATGGACATTTTAATTGTGTTTACTAGAGCTCTATCCAACACGTCACGTTATAAGGCTAGTGAGGCATTTGCGGAAATGGGTATTAGATAAATTGGGCAAATCATTGTAACGCTAAAAACCGTGCCATACACACTAATTTCATTGTTGCCACTTTGGTAAAAGTTGAGATCTGTTCAGTTCCACCTATATGGAGATTTTGTTCTTCTTCATCATATAATTCGAAGAAAGTTTAAAATGTTTAAATAGGTGGGGACAATCAATTCCATGGAAGGTGGACATGCAGCTCCAGTTTGAGCTCTAACGGAGGAAAATATTAAGAATACTTTCAGAAAGTATTAAAATTTCACTGGGTGACACCCACACTTTGGTAAAGTTGCACATGATACGTGCTAATGAAGGTGTATTTCTGTACCATTGAGAACAAATAGCAAAGCTCTGTATGGAAATCTCCATTATCATCTCCCTCACTAAGGAAAAAAAAACAAAAAAACAAAACAAAAAAAAAAACAAAACAAAAAAACAAAAAACAAAACAAAAGTGGTTGCTTCTGCTATGAAAATTATTGTCATTAATTTTTCGATGTTCAAGGAATGGTTTACCAGCATGTCTTACCTACTACACACACAACTGTAACTGGGAAATACCAGAAAGATGCCGTGAAAACTCTGCAAAGCCATATCAATTGCAAAAGGCCACATTTTCGGATGCTGTGCACATTACAAATGTTGAATATCTCAGAAGAAGAAGAACAAGAAGAAGAAGAAGAAGAAGAAGAAGAAGAAGAAGAAGAAGAAGAAGAAGAAGAAGAAGAAGAAGAAGAAGAAACTATATACAATCTCTCAGCTCCCTGTAGTCCATTTAAGTTTTTCCTTTTCACCAAATTGAAAAGAACAAAAAAATCATGGGAGGCATTTTCCATTATCAGAAGCAGCGGCAAAGACTTGGGAGGAGATTCTGAAGGTCCTATCAAAAATAATTTGCAGTATGTCTTTGAAGACTGGCGGAAACGTTGGGTCAGATGCATTCTTAATTGAACAGACTTCGTGTTGTGAATTATTACTGAGTTTCTGCATAACACTCGAGCATTCTTTCAATTGTTGAACGGCTTTAGACACCAAATTTCCTAGTTTGACCCCCCCCCCCCGCCCGCCCTCGGTGGAAGAAAACAAGAGACACGTGAGACAAAACGCACAGCCACTAATTAAGGTAATTAACGCTTTCTGTTCAGTATGGTTTTCTTCTGAAGTTCAACGTTTCCTCAAAATATCATGATCATTTCTTGGGGGAGTCGCAACATACACTCCTATGTCCCTTTTGCTGGGTTCATCTTCACTTTCATTACCAACGTAACAGAAATAAATGGGAAGACTGTAGTGAAGTTTGAGAAAATGCAAAAATTGCGAGAGACGTCGAATTTCCATGTTTGATTTGATTTTATGGCAAAAAAGCAGAAACTTTTTTTTTTAACTTATTTTGGATTCACTAGTAGGCAAATGATCGACAAAAACTTACAGTAGACTGAAATGTGTGCTTTGCTGCTACTCCTCAACAGAGATATCGTGGATTACATTGGGGGCATGGAAGACGTCTAAAGTAACTAGGCAGAGAAATTATGCTCTTTGTGGAGACAGGTGCCCATGTAGAGTTGACTGCGCATGGAGCTAAGTTTGAGTCGAATAGTGATAGGTTAGCATGTTGGGATCTGTTTGCACAGGAAAGCAACCGGCAAAGTGCGGGGAATTAAAAGCTCTTTGTTGGAATGGGAGGTCTCGTAAGCCACCTAAATGACTTTTGAAGTAAGAAGTTCAGTAACACGAAACTCGTGTGTGCACATAGCCGTATACTAAAAAAAAAAATATTGTAGCTAAATCAAGAAAACAAAAAGTGTTTTGTCAGTAAAAATGTAAATACTGTCCTTTGTTTTTACCCAAGGAATAATGTATAAGGAACATTTGATTTAAGGAATTAAATATGACAACTAGTGAGCTAAATAAAACTATCTGATGTTGAGCGAATGGGACTGAATTCTAATTTTAATTATGGTTGGCTATGGAGACAGGCACGAGAGGCGGAAAATTGATTTAATGATACACATCCGGGTCGCAATCCAATTCCACATAGAGCAGTGACAAGGATCGTAAAGACATTTACTCAAACTGGAACTATAAAGAACTTAACTAAGATCAGGTGCAACTGTAGAGGATGTTCTCCCTCGTGTGCAGAAAATGTAAAAGTTTCTACTCGATTTATCGTTAGAATCGAATAAAAGCCAGAATTCCGTGGTAAAAGTGACAAGCAACATCCTTATAAAATTAAAAATTTGCACAAACTTTGAGGTGATAGAGTATGCATTTTTATGAATTAATGATGAAGCATATTAACAACAATTCTGTTTTTCTTAGACATATTGTATTCTCAGATGTTCTGCCTGAATGAATTTGTCAACAGTCACAGCTGCAGATACTGGTCAAGATGAAGTCCGCAATGTATAGATAATCACACGCAGCAACCATAACATCTAAATGTTTGGACTGGTATTGTTGGCGGTAATATCATCGGTTCTTTCTGTAGAGAAGCCTTAAACGAAAGTAGATATTTGAATTTGCTTTGAAATCACATAGTATCGGCTATCGCAAATTTGATGGTGATGATAATTGTTTAAGGGCGAAAACCAGTTAACCATGGGCTACCCAGAGATGACATCTATTTCCTACAAGATGGAGCTCTAGCTCTTTATGGACAGAATGTTCGTCAGTAGGTAGACCAGGTACATCGAGGATGGTTGGACAGGTCACATCCCCCAGATTTGTCGCTTTTGCACTTATTTTTGTGGGGTCATTTGAAGTCAGTTATATGTCGGTAAAGACCCAACAGCATCTGAACTATCGAAAAATGGAAGCGGTACAAGACATTAATGAAGATATCAAGATAAAATATATTACATTTACATCGGTTGTTCGTAACAATTTAATAAATTTCTTTTGTTTGGCAATGATATATTCTGAGCATATGTCAGTCGTCAAGTTGTTAATACAATCATAAAATGTACATAAGTTTTAGATTAGAGTTCTTTAAAGCACTACCGGACACAAGATTATAAAGTTGCTGCGACTCGAAGACTTGTGAAGTGGAGGTGAGCGTTTCAACAATAGAGAACAAAACACTAAACATTTACCACGTCCTGGAACATCTAAGGTATGAAATATACGGAGAGCTTTGGAAGAAAGTTTACAGAAAAGTACTGTAGGCTATCAGAAGAACTTGCTGCTCCATAAGATAGCGAGCATTAAGACACTTTAATATTAAACAGAAGCTGTAGATCTGTACGTCATGAACAGACCCAAATCTGTCATTATCGCAAATCCCATGGATGACACATTTATCAGGAGAACTGTTTCGTGTGATGAGACCAACCTCAACCCTAACACCTCGAAACTGGGTCTCGATGCCCGTCAGACTGACAAAGTCATCGCTAAACAAAATCAGTTCGGCCCCAAAGTAATGTTGTGTGTCTGGTGATGATTCACTGAGAGTGTGTTTCAATTCTTATTCTCAACGACTGGAACGAGTTCATGAAGTTTTGATACAGAAATATCCAGCAGCAGTTAATGGAAATACAGTTCTCTTGCAGTAGAATAATACTATATAATAATAATAATAATAATAATAATAATAATAATAATAATAATAATAATAATATACCGCTCGAAAAACCATGGGAAAAATGCGGAAATGGGAAGGGACAGAATTGCTGCCACACCCACCATACAGCCCTGATCTTGCGCTTTCAGATTATCATTTGTTTCGATCCATGGTCCATTTCTTGCGTGAAAGAAATTTCGAAAATATTCAAACCGTGGAAGTGGATAACGCCGAATTCTTGGTAACTGGTATCGTTGCGGGATAAGAAACCTCACTGAAAGTGGCTTAAGACTTTGAAAATTAGTTTAATCTCCTTTCAGAATGCTCTTAAATAAAGTTTGCTTAATATTTCCTTTTATTTCATATTGCAAGGAGTTACTGATATTTCTGGGAAATTTTACGTTTTCTTGTTTCTCAGTGATGTTCAATATTTGGACGATGTGAAACAGGAATATGGTGTTGGTGTTTACGAGTATTTTGTGTATAGGACAGATCCGTACCTCTGCCTTTGTACACCGGGATGCATGACTCCTTAACAACACCTCCATGCGATTTTATTATTAGGGAGATTCTAACACTATATGTACATAGTTTGAATTGCTCCTTCATACCGTCTATGGTGCTTCAGTAGTAAAATCTGGAGTTAAACACTATTAAAAAACTGCTCCTTCGTCTCTGGCAAGTGCTGACGAATCCATGTTTCCATCTATTGTTATACGATGTCGGAGAAACTCACTGGAATTGCGTTTAAACAAATCTAAACACTCTTGTGAAATATTAATTCGGATGCGTTTTTGGTCCATTGTTAACAAACTGGCACATCGAGCCTAAAACTTTCTCATTCCCAAAACTTCATTTTAAATGGACACGGCCTACCGAGGTCTTTGCATGTCAGCCATTGCGCATACCTTCAATCAGCGATCACTGAGAATTTTTGTAGTATCCTTGCAGTTTTGGGACGCCCTGAGCGCATCATCTTGAATGAATGTACGACCACTCTTAAATTCAGTTGTCCCGCTTTTAATCTTCGAAAATGAAGGGAAAGAATCCTTTAATGTGGAATCCAACTCCTTTTATATTTCATTGGGGTTAAAACCTTCAAAATAAAGTCTTCATCACAGCTCGTATTTCATCATTTTGTAGAAAAAGTTAACGCTAGTTTGCTTACACGATCGTAACAAACAAGTGACTACACTTACGCGCCCGAAATTTACAGCGTGCCATCTAAAGGATGATACTTGACAACTCTCATATAAGGCCATCTTCACGACATCTCTGAGTCCGGTCGAGAACTTTTAGAACACCTCAAGTATTTTTCATACGAACTCCGGTTAGAGTCATTCTGTATTGTTAAACAAAACCAGTTTCATTATTCATATACTTTTGTCTTCTGGGACAGAAATATGTCGTTAGTCAACTTTAATGCCGAACATTCTGCGGAAAATGGATGTTCATTTGTTTTTTAATGTTCATGTAACAAAGAACTGTTTTTTTTTTTTTTTTTTGGAAATGCAGCAAACGGAGATAGAAAATGCATTGTTACTGACGATAAAATAAAATATACGTGAAGACAAATTGGCTACGTATGATTTAGAAGACACCTGGGGAATGTGTTCCCAAAAACGCCAAGATGGCACATTATGCCGACGGTTAGGGAAGTACAATGCAGGTTTTGGTATTTGGAGCTACAATGAAACTCAAACGCCTTGTTCCTGTATGACAACGCTCGCCCTTGCTCATATCAAAGGACTCAAGAAGGTTAAAATGAGAGATTTTTTACCATCTTTCATGTTCACCAGATTTAGCCCCTTGTGATTTTCACCTTTGCTTCCATGTTTAGGAGTATGTCGCTACCTTGAAATGGCCGAGTTTCCTAACAAAGTTTTGATAATGTTTAAATTATTATGACATTTATAGAAGTTACTGAGTGCAAATAGAATGTTTCAAAATGGATGAACTTAATTTTAAAATTTAGCAACTGTCGCTGGTATAAGTTCCAATTAGAAGAAAAATACCTTACAGGCTGTAGTGGTAACACTATAAGCCTCGCTAAGACAGTGATAAATGTTTATAGCCCACACGAATGCAACCTAAATTATCTGGCATTCGCCATCTTAGGATGTGAAAAATTTCAAAACCAGTAGCTGTTTAAATGTCGAACAGCAAGATGAATAAATGAAGTTTAATTCAAGCAATTTTTCAAAACACCGACCAGTAGTAGCAACAGTTATTATCATTAAATTAAAAGCCCCTTTTGCGTGGCAGAAAATGTTTCAAACACAAAGTGGAAGGGGGGATGATGGGCGGGCCTTTACCGCGCCACATACATAACTAACTGACTGACCGCGGGTTTGCAGGAATCTCGAGCGGAAAGGCATATCTTCACGGACTTGCCTTTGTTCCCTCTTGTCAACGTAAGGAATGGGCCTGACACAAAACAAAGAAACTTCTTTGTGGTTGTAAAAAACTGCATATTAATGATCTCAAGTTTAGAGAAATCTAACAAACGCGATGCTAAAATAAACTGAATACTAGCAATGGGTTTCACTGCCGAGGTTTATAAATCCAGGATTGAAATTTCTTCTGATGTCTGCAATGTTCTCGAAGGGGAGAAAATATAATCACATTATCCGTTAGTATTTAAATATTGTCCTCTGAAGTTGCAAGGGGCTTTTTTCATTTAAAAACCTTCTGTGAACAATAGAAACATTTATTATATGAGAATTTAGAAAAACATACAAGTGTGTCATAAAATAGTGAAACTGTGCTTAATTATAGTTCTGTATTATATCTCATTTTAATTAAGTTCAAATTGTTGTTGAATTGTTTATTTAAGGACGCTCTTTAACATCTCAGGTCATCAGCGTTCCATTCAATTCAGGGCGTGAAACGACCGATAAATTTTGCTCAGAAGTCTCTTCTTTCAGGCTTGAGGTTCTTTTTCGTGCCGTAAATGTACGACACGGGACCCACGGCTTTACTTCCCTTCCGAAGGAAGCCATACTTAGGATTTTTACGTCCGAAAAAATCCATCGATCCTGGCCGGGTTTGAACCCGCGATTTTGGGTTTAGTATGGTTACCACTACACCACTAGGACCGACATAATAATAACATTAAAGGGACTTTATTACCAATAAAATATAAAGCATATATATGTATATTTTTTTTTACGAAGTGCACACAAGACAGGGTCAAGGTTGATGTGGTCTTTCTTCAATTAGGCTCCATCGAGTTATGTGCACGCTCAAAGTGTGCTAGTGTTGGAAACAGTTTTTTGAAATCATCTTCAAATCGCCTCCGCCTTCATCACGACAGCCTTGTTTTCGACACAAGGGAATAGACACAGCTATTAGGTCCAGGCTATATGGAATGTGGTACACACATTCGACGGTTTTTCTGTACAAAACTCGACATATAATCATCAATTAACGAACGATTCGTCAAATTCGTTAACCAGCAAAATTGTGCCGTTGTGGATGGGGGTTAATCTAACGCGAAAATTACAAAGATAATTTAAACTCGCTCTAGCGGCCGCAAATTTTGTTTTTCGTCACGAAACTCGGTATATAACATTTAAATAAAATAAAATAAAAAAGTTTCTGAAATTAGGAAACTTGGACCTTTAAGAGTAGAGATACACCTTGAAACCGAAATTTAAAAAGCGCTCTAGCGTTTAATTTTCTCTGTTTTGTTTTAAAATTACAGGATAAATTAACTCAGCATATAAACTGTACGTATAATGGTGCCTATGTTTTGTGTTTAACAAAAGTATCGTCGTGAAGATAGCAACTGTGAAATATTAATCTAATATGTGCGTGAGAATTATATTTGTATGTAAGAGCGCCCAGTAATAGCCTTCAGAAAACGTTTACGTTACATGTTAATAACATTTAAATTAAATTTCAAAGCCACTGAAAATCGATGTAACTTTCGACTGTTTTTATTTACTTAGTACATTGTACTTGTTTTTAAATAGTAACATGTTTTTATTTTATTGAAACATATGAACATCAACATCTTAAATACACAACGTAACTCGAAACTTTCTGTTACATTTCTCTATTTTAGTGAATGTAAAGATGATATCAAGGGCTCAGTTCATAACATGGTTACATTTAAAAATGTTTAAAAATACCCACACAGTGTAGTTTTGATTCTTCATGTATTTTATTTAATTAATAGTATAACATGAATTTTTGTGGTTTAATTTCAATAGTAATAATGACTATTTCACTTACGTGATGTCATCTTACAATCGACCAATAAAACAAAACAAATTTTGAATGTTAACCAACTACAGCAGGATATCGCAGGGAAATTATCGAAAAAAATTATCAAATTCGTTTTATCACGCGACATGCATTTATCTTGTGGTCAGTGTAGCCAACACTAACTACCTCCACAATAGAATTCCTGAGCACGCATCACTGACCACTTTTCTGTGTTTCCAGTAATTGTAAATTTAACTAATTCACTCAAGCAATTGATTTTGAGTACTCAGCCAAACAGTCTGAAATCATGTAACAACATCTATCTAAGCAACCATAAATCTTAATACACACGTTGTTCACAATGGTAAAATGTTTTCTTGGTTTGGTTTTTCTCTGTTGCTATTAGTAAATCTAAAGGTAGCGTCTGTAATAGTCGAATTTCATTTATTTCATTGTCATGGTTTCTGAATAGGTAAGTATTCATAAGTAAGTCTAATATTTTATACATTTGTTAATAATCCGTGCGTGAATTTTTAAATATATCACTTTTTATTCTTATTCTATTCGTGAAATATTCTCAAACCCGTATTTGGCTCTTCTCTATTGGCATTACTGACAACTGACATTACTCTGTTGCTGAATGGCTTGAAAAGGTTAAGTATTCCTGATACAAATGTACAATTATTTCAATTTTGTAAGTCAAATTTACGGGAATTATATTTAATTTCTTATTTTATTCGTGAAATAGTTCTGATAAATATCATCTGAGCTTGCAGATAAATTCATCCACTAAGTTCGTGAATTTATCGGCAATCTCAGATCCTCTTGAGATATTACTTGTGATAATTCCAAAAACGTGGTTTCTTCTTTGTGATACTTATAGGTTGCAAGAATTCTGAGTTTGTTCCGCATTCTTTTGAAAGTTGTCTCTGTAGACATTTGTTTTTGAAGAGAAAAAACAACCATTCTAATTTAGTAATATATTACAGCTCAGTGTTTCTTATGTTAGTTAACTTTATAGTTTGTCATGCTAACACTACACAGTAAAGCCATTTCATTAATTAAATAAAGACATTTTATATTCTTTTTTAAATTTTCTCTACTAGGTGAGGAATTCGCTTAGTTTATGGTGACAGACTTTTTGTATTGCTAATACATTTCTTTACTATTGCTAAAGTCCGGCTAATTAAAGCTTCGGTATACTTAATATTACTTTCGCATTAAACTCCTAATATGGACATACGGCTGCGCTAACTTCTGTTTTACGAGCCGCTACTGCGCCCCGCCCTTCTATTTAAACTACGACCAGCAACTAAAGCAAAGAGACGTGCACACTGCCTAGATTTTCAAGACTGCTGAAAAATATAGTAGACTATCTACTACCCAGCCCAGATATAACCCCCACCTTTATTTTACCTGAAAATTCAAGAAAGAACATTTAATTACGACACTGAAGTAAAGGAGTCCGTTGCAGGACATAAAAGTTCTAATTCAAATAAACGAAAACAAGAAACATTTTTGCGGAAGGACAACGTTTAGCAAATGTTTTCGTAGCTATATATGCCACGTCCCTCTAACACCTTGCTAACCCAATTCACACTGTGAAACAATAGCTCAAGAGAGTGCTGATATCTATGAATGCAGATCGCCCGTTAAAACAGGGACCTGCGTTTGTTTGTTACCTGGCTTGTACGATACGACAGTAATGCTTGGGTTCATATAATAACGGTCGCATCAACTGTGTCTTTTGAGTGGTTACGTTCTGCAGTAGATGACAACTTTAAGGGAAATACATATCAACGGCCAAATGAATGAAGCCCGTTTTTACTACTGAGACACCACAGGGGATGGGCATTGATGATGCATGAGATGAAAAGACCCATTGGGAAAGGATTTTTAAGGAATAAATCGTTCCAGGCTTAAGTTTAGGGTATCTCCCCGGCATTTTCCATTTATGAGGATTGAGGAAACCTTGGTAAAAATCTCAGTCAAGAAGGACGGTTCTGGCGGGATTCGAACCCCAGACTTCCCGCTCACGAGTCCGCGCCATAACGACCTCGGCTACCCGTGGCGGTACTAAAAGGCCAGACATAAACATATATGTGAACATAAAAGGAACATATTAACTTTTTGTAGTGAAATTGAGAAACGTGCTATTGTTTTGAAGTTAAGACATAGTATAAACATACAGACGTTTTCATTTCAAATCTAGCTGTCTGAAGAAAAATGTATTTAAAATAAATTTAATTTGAAAACACTTTAATTTAGATATTAAACAGGAGGTTTGAAGCCATTTTGTTTAATTTTAGGTTTCACCCCCACAACCTCACTTTGTAATACCAAATAACACCTGATGGTCAATGTCAAAGAACACTCAATTGATTCTTGTGGGACAGAAGACATTTGCTAAAAAGGTCTTGTTTACAGGCTTAAAAATATGAAAATTACAATAGGAATTTTTGTTAGACAACCAGGGCAGCACTAAAAATTCTACGAGGGGCATTTGGAAATAAGCTACAAAAGTAGTTTGTGTACCTTATTTATCATGCAACATGGGATCTCTCCCCACCGTTGCCCTCTCGTGGCTACTCATTATGATGTCACGTAATCGTTGTTTGTGGGCAGCTACCTGAATTTCCTCGGGTTTGTTACCTTGCAGCAAGTATGTCATCTTGCAGAACAAGGAGGAGCGAGATCCGGTGAAAAAGGTGGATGCGGTAAAACAACAAACCCCAGCGATGACAACTTTGTGGTCGTGGTGTTGCTGCATTGTCATGTTGTAGGAACACTTTCGTCTGAAGTGTCTCAAAAGACAATGTCAATCTGCTTGCCCGCAGATGCAGCAGCACGGGCCAGGGACTCCCTCAACCAAATGCACGCAATGAACTTTCTTCTCAAGTGACATTATGTAGCCTGTGTGCACATGTTTACAGACAAGCAGCACTCACTTTAGCACATTTTCTGACTCAGTTGACCACGTCTATGTCTGTACTTGACAATAAAAGAGCACTGTACTTTCACTACTACACACTCTGCATATAACCGCCATCTGGCGCTGCATGGTATCAGTCTCTCGCCCTATTTCGTAAAGCACTGTTATTGTAAATTATTTCCAAACACCCCTCGTAAATGGAAATTTGTTTTCTCAATATAATATCTAAATCTTTTTATTTGGTCAAAATAATCAATTTTGTATCATGTGGAACATTTAGCATATCAGAGTGTAAATGCAAATAAAGAATTTATTTTTCGAAAACGATTACAGATATCAACATGGAAGTTTGTTTGAGATTGTCTTCAGTAATATGACTGGTGTTGATAAATTTTCGGTAATTTAATTGAGGTTAACGTTGTGATGATATTACCTAAAAGCACACACTAATTGATTACATTTTATTGCAAGCAGAACCGCGTGGTGATCTAAATTAAATAAACTACAACTGAACAATTAACATTTACTACTACTTTTGTACAGCCAATAGAAAACAGTAAAATACATGAGAATAGGCTGCATATTTCATAGTCTTATCGAGGCAAAGATTATAGAAAAAGAAAAAGAAATGAATGTAGCAGATAAATCATCAGTTATTAATTTTTAAGCACCATGCTTTAAAACTATCGATTTCGTTCCATTCTGATTGATGAATAGAGTATCAAAGAGACCGTACATTGGCTGAAAGGCTCAATTATCACAAGAGGATCTGAGATTGCCGATAAATTTAAGAAGTACTGACTTCTCCGCCACCTTCCTACTAATTATCGAATGATATTAGGACTATTTCCCGAATAAAACAAGAATTTAAATATAATTCCCCTAAACTTGGCCTACAAAATTGTAATAGTTGTATATTTTTAATATGAATACTTAACCTTTTCAAGCCATCTTGCAGCAGACGAGTGTCGATTGTCAGAAATGCCAAAAGAGAGTATAAATGCTATACCTACCTATTCAGAAACTGAGAATGAAACAGACAAAAGTCGACTGTGACAGTCGCTACCGTTCGATTTACTAATACCAACCGAGAAAAACAAACATAACACTTTACCATTTTGAACAACGGTTGATTAAAATGTATGGTTCGTTAATCAGATGTTGTTAAATCATTTACAAATCATTTCATATCGTTTGGCATAAGCAAAAGAAACTGTTTTAGTGAGTAAACATTAAGTTCGTTACATGTACAATTTGCCTGCTCAAGAACTATAGTGGGGGAGGGGGTTAACGGTTGGCTACTCTGATCAGAAGACAAATAAATGCACGGTGCGTCTGGTAAAGGAATTTGATAAAAAATTACGATAATTGACTGTGATTGGTCAAAATTCGAAATTTTGTTTCATTCCATTGATCGGATTTTACGATGACGTCACATAAGCGAAATGGTCATATTAAAGCAATAGCAGTGATAATAATTTGTTTGTAAATTTTCTTCAAAATTGTAATATTTAGACATTTCACCTGTGTATACTCGCAAAAGTGTAACTTGAACACGTTCATCATACACCGTTTTTAACGCAGTTCGTAATTTTATACAAAATTATTAATTATTATAAATAAAATTTATTCAAGTCAATCAAAATGTTCCATGTTTCAAAATAATAGTAAGATATATCTTACTAGGGGAAGCTTGAAAGAAACGTTATCTAAATTTGTGGATAGTGTTAGCCATAACACAGCAGTGGCAATTAGCGACTTTTAAATGTTTTTAATGGGGTAATGTTAGAAATTAAATGTTTATTATTACTGTTGTTACATTTTCCCCGTGTATTGTTAAAATGTAATTAAAAACGGCGGATTCACATCCCAGCAGTTATTTTATTTTCTCAAATTTGAAGAAAAGAATAACGTAAAGGATGGCGTTTTAAATTGTGACAGAAATGTGGAAAAGTTATGGGACCTACTGAGCAAGTTCGGGGTATGTTTACAAAATATCCAAACTCTGACCTTGATGAGACTGCCGCGCACTGTTATCTTGTTTCAGTTCAGCTCCACTCTACAGAGCATTGACATGGAACTTTGTAAATCCTTTACCTAGACTCAAGTTTGACACAATTTCTTAAGCCAAGAGTAGTCTATGGGGTTTAAAAATGATCGGGAGTTGGTAGTTGATGACAGCGTCCGGGACGTCCACCACGTCAACTGACGACGCTCATGGGGCCGGAATTAATGACACCATCATCCATGAAGGTCACTCCTGCCGAAGAGAGGGATCTTGCAGCAAATTTGTCCCTCGGTTGTTGACACAAGCAGAGGAGCTGCGTAAACAACCCGAATTGCTCATTTTGTAGAGTAGCTCTAAAAAGAATATAAAATCCAAATTATAGCCTTATTAATTAATGAAATGAAATAAGTTATGACTTACTGTGTGATATTAGGGGAAGAAAATTAGAATTCTTGCTATCCTTAAGCATTACAAAAGAGAAAAGTATTATTATTATTATTATTATTATTATTATTATTATTAAACCACAAAATTAATGGTATGTTATTAATTAAATGAAATATATGACTACTGATAGACAAAGCTATACTGTGTGAGTATTTTTAAATATTTTTAAATGTAACCATGATTATGAACTGAGCCCTTGACATTCACTAAAATAGAGAAAAACAACAGAAAGTTGCGAGATACATTGCGTATTTAAGATGATGTTGATATGTTCCAATAAAATAAAAACACGAAACAATTACAATGTGCTAAGCAAATACACACACTAAACAATTCACAATCGAGAGTTTCATGGATTTTCATTGGCTTTGAAATTTAATGTAAATGTTATTGTAGTAAAAACATGTAACGTAAACGTTTTCTGAAGGTTATTACAGAGCGCTCTTAAATACAAATATAATTCTCACATATATATATGAATATATGAATATTTCATATTTTTTATCTTCACGGTGCTTAATCAGTCCTGGTGGTGCAGTGGTAACCATACTTGCCTTCTAAACCCAAACCTGGCCAGGAATCGATGAGTTTTTTACGGGTGTAAAAACCCAAAGTATGGCTTCCTTTGGAAGGGAACTAAAGCCGTGAGTCCCATGTCATACATTTACGGCACGAAAAAGAACCTCAAGCCTGAAAGAAGAGATCTCTGAGCAAATTTTGTCGGCCGTTTCACGCCTTGAATTGAATGGGATGCTGATGACCTGAGATGTTAAAGAGCGTCCTTAAATAAAACAAAGCAACAACGACGATGCTTTTGTTAAATATAAAACATTATAAATACAGTATACTGAGTTAATTTGTCCTTTTATTTGAACAATATAGGGAATATTAAACACAAGAGCAGTTTTTAAATTTCGACTTTTAAGTGTATCCCTACTCTTAATTGTTCAATTTCCCTCAATTTTTCTTATTTTACCTTAAATGACGATAGTTTTATTTTGAAAAAGGAAATATTGATGCTGCTAGAGGAATTTTTAAATATTGGGTTTCAGGTAAACCCCACTCCTAGTAATCTTTTGTCACTGATTTTCAGAAACTATTTTATTGCTTTATTTAAATGGTATATGCGGAGTTTCGTTGCATAAAAACAAAAATTGCGATATCTAGAACGTAAACACACTCGTAACTTTGGTTGTATTTTGATCAGACCTAGTAGGTATATTTGTGCGTTGTTATAACCATGATGTGATTGGCATAAATATTTGAAGAGTGGTAGCAGGCTTTGTCAGATAATCTTATAATTAGATATCTCTTTTACTTGAGACTTGGGTTTATTTCTCACGCATGGCTATAAACAAAAGCTTTCATTTCAGCACAGAAATAAATCAACAGCAATTTTTATCACCAACTATCACCCACTACAGCGGCAGACAAACAACTTACTGAGCGGGATAGCCGCACACAGAGGCTTTACAAATTGCAACAATTACACGATGTAAGGAATGCAAGACAAATAATGGTTACTTTAGCCGCCGACAGATGCGAAACAAAAGATGCTGCTCGCGATGTTCAGATCTTTTGTCAATCTGATGAACCTCGTTAAGATCTCGCTAAAGATAAGGGCGGAGTAATAACCGACGTAACAGTACTGCCAACTGTTGCTGCCACAAAGGGGAATGTGGTTGGAATGAGCTGTACATAGACAGGTATGCATGACATTATAGGCAATAAGTTTGAAAGTTATACTTAGGGTAACGATGGGGCAAACGGACACTTCAGCACTTTGTTCCAAAATCACAGTTAAATAGAACAAATAATTTAAATTTTAGATACAGCTTTTTGCTTGAACATTAGCAAAACCACTGCTGCCTGAAGTATAACATCTAGAAGAAAAAGATCATTCATCGGTGTTGTCGTGGTAGCAGGCAGAGCTCTGTTGTGTTGTTCATTTTCCTGCATTTTATGTTTTAAGTCTGAAATGTGTGAACGTTTTTCACAATGAGATTCAGAGAGAGTATTTTGTGCGATGACCTTGTACGATTTCAAATGTGGCCTGAGTGAAACGCAGTCTCTTGAGCGTTTGAGGGGGACTTTAGGGGTCTTTTCTCCTTCACGTGCTTCATGTGTTCCTTTGGTTTGGAGAATTAAAGAGGAGGGGCAATCTCTTAAAGGTGAAGGGATCAACAACAGTAGTGACTGAGAAGAACATCACCTGTATGGAAACAATGATCAGGAAGATTCAAGACTAACCTTCAAGAACATTGAGCTGGCATTAACGATTAGTTCGCTCAGTGTTTCAACTATCCTTCAAGAGCACCTTCGTGTAAAATATTCTTCAAGATGGTGCTCCATAGTTTGTCTGAAGCAGAGAAGCTCCACAGGATGGAATGATGTCAAGAAATGCTGCAAAGATTTAACTGTGGAAAGTTTTGCCTGTTTCAGATATTGTTATGGATGACAAAACATGGATATATCAGTTTGATCCAGAAACAAAACGCCAGTCCTCCATTAAGTTTTTCCTAATGGCCAACCAGCCCTCAAAGTGAAGAGGCCAAGGAGTGTGGGTCGCCTCTTTCTTCTCCACAAGTGGTCACTTGGCAACCATTGTGCTCGAAAATCAGAGAACTGTTGCTGCAAAATATTACACAGAAGTTTGACTTCCGAAAGTGTTTCAGAAAATCCAAAGACAGAACTAAGGGGCATTTTGTTGTACCGTGACAATGCATCTGCTCACACCGCTAATGTAACAATGAAGTTTCTGCAAGGCAAAACTAATGACATCCATCCTATAGTCCCGACCTACCACCATGCGATATCTTTCTGTTCCTTACTGTGAAGAACCGACTTCGAGGTCACCGATTTTCCAGCCCCTAAGAAGCGACTGCAGCATACGAGGAGAGTTATCTGTAGTGTCAGAAAATTCCAGAAATGGTTCCAGAGGATGGAACGCTGCTTACAGTGTCAGAGAACAGGGGAATGCTTTGAGAAACTGATAAACTGAGTATTCATTATTTGTTGTCTCAATGGCAGCAGGAAAGTTCACCAGACGAGCAAGCCACGTGTTTAGTTATTCCCAAAGCATAGCTTCAAAGAAACTATTTTAACTACGCTAACATTATTTTCTAAAACAGTTTTTTTTTTGCATTCAAGGTTAAAGAAAGGACTGTTATACTCAAAAGTGTAACTAGAATGTATTTATTGATAATTTCTGCCGCACTGCACCCACAGTTTACTTTAACATGTCGCAATGCATGAAAGTGGAATTGCCAACATAAAATGTATAACATCCCTAAATGCCTAAAGAGATATCTGTTTGCCCCCATGTCCCTTTGCCCTATCCTTATCTTATTCTTGTACTCTTGCTGCCTGATTTTATAATTTAAGAAACCAGCATCTACTTGAATTATGTTACATATCATATCTTTGTCTCAAATATCAAAAATTGTTCTGGATGTAAAAGGTGGGATGCTACTATATTTAGTTAGTAAAACATATAACTTATAAACGGTGTCCCATAATTTGGTTGATATATATTTAGTTAAGCTTAATTAGGTAGTCATGTATTAAATTATATTGACTTGTTTTTAATTAAGTTAACATTTATTCAATTGTGTTAAAATACATTTAAGTTTAAATGTATTTAATAAGATGTGTGTTAAATTACTTTGATATGTATTAAATTAAGGTTTCAATATATTAAATTATGTTATGCATATAATTAGGCTGATATGTATTTACTTACTTTGAAACACATTTAATTAGTTTGACATGTATTAAATTATTTTGGTATATATTTACGTAGGTTGTCATCTATTAAATTATGTTGAAATGCAATGAAGTCGATAGATGTTTATTAAATTATTGATTAGTATAATTAATACTGCCTTCCCGATTACACCGGTTAAGAGAGTGGCCACAGAAGGTGGTTTTTACCTAAAATGTCTGTTTATCTTTTTATAACTTAATAACATATCCAGGAATGAATGAATTAAAGTATGAACACGCAAACTAAAAAAGAAATATAAGAGTGTCCTTATTTTAACGGAAAGAAATTATTATTCTACCATATTAAGAGGTTCTCATAATAAATCCAAGACGACATGGTTTGTAGTTTTTGAATTTATAAATAACAATTCCAAATTAAGTAGTGAGTTTTTGGATATGAATTCATTTTTACTGAACAAGTTCATACTATTGAAAATAAATTTAATGGTAATAACAATTTTAAAACATTCTTAAATAGAGCAAAAGGCTTATGTCAATGTTATTGTACAGGAATATTGATGCTTAAAAATAGTAGCTGTACTCATGTTTATGGTATCAGTACTAAAATTATAAAAAATGCTGCCACTTTTATTTGTGAACCTTTGAAATATATGTTCAATTGCTCCGTTGGTAAATGTTAATTTCGTAATAAATTTCAATAAATATTCCAATATACAAAAAGGGGAAACAAACTTGATTATTCCAACTATAGACTATTTAGTATAGTTCCTATGATATTTAAGGCATTTGAAAAACTATTAAACAAACAAATCACTTATTATTTTGAGCAAAATTATTTATTTGTGAATCAATAGATCAGCCCATTGTACCACAGAAGTTGGTTTAAGTTTTGTTCAAAAGGGTTTTTATAAGCTAGAAAATGGAATACAATTACTTTGGCGATTTTATGATTATACTGAAACATTTAACTCTATATGTCATACATTCTGATTGAGAAGGTGAAATTATATGGTTGCAGTAACAATACCTTGAATCTTATTTAAAAGGAATGTCCCTCCAATTGTCAACGCTTTTATGTAAACTAATGAGGAAAATCTGTGGAGACCAAACTTATCTGGTAATTTCCTTTTCAGGGTAAGGGAAAATGCTGAGAAAAGTCTTATGCTGGCAACATGTCCCGACACAGGTTTGAGGTGAGTTGCAGCGACTTGCACTTTCTGGTCTTAAAAAAAGGTGACAGGAATTTGCTGTAAACGCTCTCACGTATTTACTTTCCACTAAGGTAATTATAACACAAGTGCAAGTGACTAAAGATGAGGTTCACAGCCATTAGTTTCTAATATGATGGGAAGAAAACCCCTTTACAAGCAAAAACGATCTATGTCACCATTTTAGGAGATCTTAAAAAGGAAATAGTCAAAGTTTTATCTTAAACGCACAGCTGTAAAAAAAACCCTTACATTTATTCGTGATAGTGGTTCAACACACATTCTATCATTATTTCAGGAATATTCTTTAAAAAATCACATTTTTATTACCATAATGATTATTTTAAAAAACATACTCCATTTTTTCATTCACCGTAAACCTTTGCTGCCACTTTCCTTTCCGAATTCTAAACAATAGAAAGAAAGTAACAGTCTCGGGCGAGCATGTTGGGTAATTAATTCATCGCACTTGTTGGTGAAGATGAATGTAAGAAACAAACGCGTAGCTGCGGCTTCTCATGCCATCTTTCCCCAATTACCCCAATTTCTGAATGGGAAAAGTAAAGCCTATGCGTGGAAACCAAGGTTTTGTGTTAGTATCTTACACTAGCGTTGAACTCTCCCGGCACCTTGCTCGTGATAGCTTTCTTTATTTCTCTTTTAAAATGTTTTGTTCATTATCACGCGACTTTAGATTTGAAGTTGAGTTATTAGAGTTAAAAGAGAATCATAAAAACATTTTTTTTTTTATTCTTTCGCATTACCAAACATGAAAACTGCATTCAAAAACGTTTCATCATACCTGTATAATATACAATGTCATATATAGAAGAGTTAGCTATAGAGCACGTTTATCGTTCTAAATCATATCACCTTAAATGTTAATAGAACTGAAAATAAAGACAAAACAGATAGCAGCTGATTTATCAACATTCCTTGTTTTAAGTCATAATTAGAAAATGAAAACTGTATGAATTATGCATTAGAAAAATGTAAAAAATATGTAGTTTTGGAACAAAACATTGACGTGTCGAAACTTAAAGAACAACATTAAGATTGAAAATGTTACAATATATTAATTAGAACTAACAATAAACTATTTCGATAGTAAATTGCAAACACTTTCTCCCAAGAAAGCGTGTCATCTGTTAGTGAGAATGTTTTCACATAATGAAAAGTTGCATTTTTGCATCACATGATGTGACAAGAGCAAACTTATATCATGTTTTATTTTATATATCATTTTTGTTGGAATAGATTTTGCTTATTTTCTGATCATTAGAGTTTCATTTAGTCTCCACTCATCCGATGTTATTTTTCCATCGTGTGATTATAATTGTTGTGTTTGTTAAGAAATTCACGCATTTTGTATAGCTATATTTGCCAGAAAGTAGTATTTATTAATTAGGTATTATGGAAATTAATTTGTTTTGGAAAGTTAAAAATACTTGTACTTTGTGATGAGGTAATTTTATGGCACAGAAAAACACCTGCATATTTTTTAGAGCGGATAAACATGCCTGATAAAAACATGGTAAATAACATTTTTCTTTCTCAACATAACCTCATTTTCAGTTCAATACAATTGGATCAGCGACATTCCAATCTATTTGTTCCTTCGGAAAAAAAAATCGTATTTCGAGCTGTGCATAATACTTGTTTACAACACAGATAACCTCCTCAATCGGGATAATTTCTTCCCCTGAAGCTAATTTTTGAAATTAGGAAAGAAAAAAATGTTGCATGGAGCCAAACCCGGGGAATAGGGTGGGTGGGGGACTATTTCGAAACCCAGCTCGGATATTTTTGCAATCGCAACGGTCGACACGTTGAAGGGACACTTCTTCGCTTCTGCTTCAACTGAACAAACGCTGCTAATTTACCGTTTTCCAAATAGTCAATCATGACGATACCCTGTGAGCCTCCCCCACAAAAAAGTAGCCACCACTTATCCCACCGACAAAACGGTTTTAGCTTTTCACTTAGCCAACTCATTGTTTTCACTGCCGTTCTGTCTTCGGGGTGTAGTGGTAGGTCCAAGTTTCGTCAACAGTCACAAAACGACTCCAGAAGTCATTCGGATTATGCTGCAACTTTTCCAAACACGATTTTGAAATATTCTTCCTTGAGCGATTTTGGTGTGGAGTCAACAAACGCGGCACTCATCACACACTCAGCTTCTTCATATGCAGAACTTCATGTACCGTTCATATGAGATGTCTACCATCTCAGCAACCTCACGAATCTTAATGTGACCGTCTTCTATCACGGTATCATGAATTTTATCAACCATTTCCTCAGAAGAAAACCCAATCGGGCGTCCGGAACGTGTAGGATATACAGCGTTTGTATGGCCACGCTTAAATTCATCTATCCAGTAATAAATGGTCTTGAGTGCTGGTACAGAGTCCCCATTCCTTCAGCTCAGTTTGTGTCTGGGCCGCAGTTCACTATTTTTTTTAACTAATAAATGTTGTATGTGTTCACAAGAACTATTTTGGTAGAACCACGTCTGTAAAGAACACAAGCTGCGGGTCGATTAACCCTTCAGGCACTGATGAAAGAAACCACTGACAATAATGCACACTTTTTACGAGATCATCTTGTCGTAAACAATGGACACGCGTACACGTGTAAGGTTTGAGTTTTAACAATTTTCTAGAAGACGCTGAAACCCAAAATTGTGCTAATTTTGGTAGTGAACCTTCAAGATTTGCACCAATTCGTCTAATTTTTCTTCTGTTAAAACTATGTTTCTTGTTTTGCACTGAACCAGTAGTATCAAAGTTATTCACAAGATCGTGAATTGCAGTTGTGGAAGTAGCAATAGCTGATTCATATTTATAATAACATTTACTCTAAAGTCAGTTGTCCTTCAAGCTTCGTTAACGAATGTCTGATGATTGCTAGGAAGTTCAAAGACAGACAGTCAGGCAGGCGGGCGAGAGTGGGGAGGGTAGCTGGTCTTGGTCGAGACGCAAAACAACATGCGAGCGGTCAGGACATATTCTGGAAGCTCTTTATTATAAATATGAAAAATAAAATTTAACTTATTGAATTCTACAAATACTAAATCACAACAATGATGCTTCTCTGTACTGCGCGATGATCTAAAATATGAAATGCATTTTTGTTGTTCTCTAGTCATAATCACCTCTAATATTAATAGTGCTAATGTCTAAGATGGGTCCTTTATTAGCTGATTAATCAAAATTCCTTTTTAAGTCATTACTACTCCCATTATTAAAATACTGCTAATAACAATTTTGAGCAAGTTGTAATTTTCATTTTATAGTGACTATTATGTTTTATTAACATTACTTGTAAATAAATAAATACCAAAACATTGTATGTTGAAATACGAATATTTTCTTTGCAAGGTCTTTTAAAAAGGAAAGAAGAAAAAGTTTGGAGCAATATTGAAGCGCGTCATAGCGTTTGGAAAGACCCGGTAGCTAATGAATACAGTTCCAAACAAAACAAACAAAGGAATGCGAGAGGCAGATTCCAGTGCGCGGCCGACATTACTTCACGAAGAAACGGCGTGATTAATTAAAGAAAGGGTAGCTCCTACCTGTTTTCTGTTTTCTATCCGAGTTGAATGACATCTGGGAACACTTATGTCATCCAGCTTGCCCATGATTAATGGGAGGGAGGCCGGTAGCGCCAGGGTCATTATCGCTGTGGCGCAGGTGGCTATGAGGAAATAATTACAGCTTGTCCTTTTAGCAAGGAAAAAGCTCACCCGAGGTTCAAACCTGGACGGATGTGTGGGAAATTAATCTGACCATTACACGCAGAGCATGTCTTCTCATAGATGATCTCTGACGCAGACTGTCTAAGAGATAACGTGGTCCAACACAGAAGCTGGTCGAGATTATCTCGAGGTCGCCCGGTTTGTCAAACACGAGGCAACTCCCGGTTATTGGGATGTTTCAATCTCACCAGGACTGTTCTTCGTGGTAACCTGATCTGTGGCAGAGAATGGGCTTATTTCTGAGGTGGGGCACAGAGACAAGAGAACTCATTTCTGAGGTAGGGCACCATTGCCACGTAACTAGTAGATAAAAGAACTACTTTCTGAGGCGGGGCACCGTCATTGCATAACAAGTAGATAAAATAACTTATTTCTGTGGCAGGGCACCATCATTACGTAACAATTAGATAAAAGAACTTATTTCTGAGGCAGGGCACCGTTATTGCATAACAAGTAGATAAAATAAATTATTTCTGTGGCAGGGCACCATCATTACGTAACAATTAGATAAAAGAGCTTATTTCTGAGGTGGGGCACAGAGACAAGAGAACTCATTTCTGAGGCTGGGCACCGTTATTGCATAACAAGTAGATAAAATAACTTATTTCTGTGGCAGGGCACCATCATTACGTAACAATTAGATAAAAGAACTTATTTCTGAGGCAGGGCACCGTTATTACGTAACAAGTAGATAAAATAACTCATTTCTGAGGTAGGGCACAGTTATTGCGTAACAAGTAGATAAAAGAACTGATTTCTGAGGCAGGGCACTGTTATTACGTAACAAGTAGATAAAAGAAAATGATTTCTGAGGCAGGGCACTGTTATTACGTAACAAATAGACAGAGAAACTCAATTCTGAAGTGGAGAACTTTTGCCACGTAACAAATCGGTAAGCGAATTCATTCTGAGGCAGGGCACCGTTATCCGTAACACGTTGAAGAAGGAACTGATGTCTGAGGCAGGGCACCTTTACAAGTTGGAAAGGAACTCATTTTTGAGGCACTTTAGCACGTAACAAGCAGATCAAGGAACTCGTTTCTAGGCAGGGCACCATTGCCACATAACAAGTAGATGAAGAAACTAATTTCTGAAGCCGTTTTTATGTCACAGATTTATGAAGATGCTGTAAGAAAATGGAGAGTGTGGAATAAAGAGATGTGATTAAATCCCGCAAATGAAGGAATGCCCCTATCTGAAATTCATCTAGTTTTGGGGGGATGTATTTCATCTAATGATACAGTAAAAAGGTAGTATTATTACTTTTAATATGGCAGATAAGCATGGAGACGAGCGTAGAAAATTTCACAGTATAAATAAATTGTGTTCAAATCGACATTTGATAAACTAAAGAAAACAGATATCATAATATATTAATTGTTCAAAAAATTAATTACAAGATGATGACTTTTACTCAAACGTGGGTCACAGTCAAAATGCAAAGTAAAAAATATGTCTCCAACCCTCTAAGAAACTCAGGATGAAGCCATCAACAGCAGCGTTGCATTGTCGTGGGGGTGGAAAGTGTTACTCTGTTTGGTTATTTGCAGAGAGTTGCCAAACAACCGACAGATTATTATGTACACTTTATTTAAAATTGTAAGAAACAACCAAGAGATGCGTCGCAAAAGTCCAGGGAAGGTTGATAAAGGAGGAATGCTGTTGCTTCAATATGCTGGTTACTTTCTACATCTAGCACGCAGCACCAGAAAGTGTAGCATCCTTGGGAAAGTTTACATGTTGAAAAAAGAGGAAATTTTCATTAGCGTAATATTTAGTTTATCATATCTGTTTTAGATTGTTTAAATATGAAAGGAACTCAATAATTTTGATAAATGTGCTTTTAAAAGGAATAAACATTTTACAATTTTTACCTATAGTTGTAAATAAAAACACAAAATCAAAGAAATGTGGTCTTATTTTGACTATTCTGTGATGCAGAAATGTGTCATCTGTTAACACAAACATGTGTCGCGTAACACGAGTGTGAATTTTAATTTTATCGCTTGTGACTAGTGCGAGCCTTGTCAACAGCATGCAGTACACAAACATTCTTATTAAAGTTTTGACCCGGAAGGGAATAAAACCGGCCTAAAGTTTGCACAGATTCAGAATAAAACATTGTCTAAGACACAAAAATTTCAGTGAAGTACTAGAAACTGTGGAGAATGAAAATCACCAACGTCGACCTCAGACCAGTTTAAGAAAAACAAATATATCTTATTGAATGTAATCGAAGTTTGACGATTTCTGAAGTTGGGGTAAATTATTTACGTGCCCAGCTTATCATTTAAAGTGGTTTGGATTGCTGAAAACTGTCGACAGCATGGGTTCCTCGAATTCTGACTGATAATCAAAACTTGCATGCGTAGGAGTGTATCAAAGGATTTTTGAGTGAATATGAGATCTGCAGTGAAACATAGGGTTACTGCACTGCTTAGTCCAAGCATGCGAGAGGGAAAAGTGGGGAATGCGCTTCTATCAAAGAAGAACTGCCTATCAGGTGCGAAGGGTCATTGTAAAGTTTTCTGGAACTCCCAAATATCATTAATGTTCTTCCAGAACGTCGAACAGTCACTGCAGCTGAGAGTGCTTTCTGTGGGTTTCGCGTTGTGTCCCAAAGTTGTAGTCGTTGTGGCCCGCGATTGAGATTTCAAATTTGAAGTTTGTTTAGCTAATGATCATGTAGTGACAGAAAGGGTTCGGCTCTCGACGTAAACTGTTGCTGCGTGTGCCTGGAAGGCACCCGCGCTTTCTTCAGTTATCCTAGGGTTGCCACCGTCTTCATTGTCTTATTCAAACAACGGAGAGGGGCGCAGGAAGTAATCTTGATATATAAATACACGACAAAATGTAACTAGACAGGCGCATTCATTGACACAGGGCGATTGTCCGACTCGTGAAATGAATGCCGGTAACCCTTGGACTGCTTGTTAATTAACACTGCGCGCCGGCTAACTATTTACTTGTGAAGGACGCGAGCTTCCCTGGCTGAAAACAATCCCTCTATTGTCTAAGTTGCGTGTGGCAGCAAAGTCCAGACATAGGAACAATATGAACTTGGTTAGTGGTTAATAACTGAGGAGAGTGGTGCAGGCGGCAATGTTTGAGATTCGCATTCGGAAGGTTCCGGTTCAAATCCCGTTGAGCCAACCAATCTGAACTTGGCCGAAGTCGTTAAGACGCGAACTCGTGAGCCAGAGTTGTGGGATTCGATTTCCACAAGGACAGTTCTCCCTGACTAAGCTTTTTACATAAATGTTGGGGAGAAACTTAAACTTAGGCTTGGAACGCTTCCTTTCCCAGTTTATCATCATTATCAGTGTCCGCCGCTTGTGATGCTTCAGTAGTAAAAACGGGCGTTAAACTTTGAAAAAAATCCTAAACTTGGGTTTTTTTGTGATTTTCCCTATGTCACTTAGGCGAACATTGCAATGGGAATTTATCAGGGCTGTTCAATAACGAATGTTCATATTTTTTTACAACATATGTTTTCTCAACTTCATGCTTTTGATGATCTTTCGGTTCTGGTGGTGTAGTGATAACCATGCTTGCCTCTTAAGCCCAAGATCGCGGGTTCAAACCCGGCCAGAACCGATGGATTTTTTCGGGCGTAAAAATTCGAAGTATGGCTTCCTTCGGCATGGAAGTAAAGTCGTGGGTCCCGTGTTGTACATTTACGGCACGATAAAGAACTTCAAGCCTGAAAGAAGAGGCCTCTGAGCAAAATTTGTCGGCCGTTTCACGCCCTGGGAGACGCTGATGACATGAAATGTTAAAGAGCGTCCGTAAATAAACCCAATCAATAGATTCTTTGGCGGTAGAAAATCGCAATGCTTCCATTTTTTAGACTCTTATTTTGTTTCGGGTGTATAGCAGTGAATCCATATTTCATATTGGTCACAAATCGATGCATAAAGTCGGCGAGATCTGTCTAAAAACGGGTCAAACTTTGATGAGAGATTTACATTTTGATTCGCTTTTGAACCTGAGTGTGCAATCGTGGCACCCATCTTGCCGATAATTTTTTTAAGCATAATTCTTCCCTCAAAATGTGAAATATGCGCTCCCCTGAAATCCCCAGAGCTTCAGCAATTTCGGGCATCTTTAATCGCCGACCCTCCAGATCCACGTCGTGTAGCTTATCGATAATTTCTTATGTCGTGACGGATTTTGGTTGTTCGCTGTGTGGATCATCTTCCAAGCTTTAATGGCTGCGTGGTCCACTTGAAAATGCTGCAGAGTCCCCTAGAGCGTTTGTCATATCTGTTACATTCATACCCTTCTTTACCAAATACTTAATAACCGCATGATGTTTGATATTTGCATTTTCCCATATACACGTCAGCACTGCAACAAACAGCTATAGCTACTATGATTCTTTATAAATTTATAGTTTATGGTCTTCTAACAACCATATTTTTAAATAAATATATTAGGCCTAACCCAAACATGATTAGAAGAAAAGATGAAGGACGAATAAAGATGTAACAATAGAATAACGTTCCAACTATGCAGTATGCCAAACGACAGATCAATGAACTCTAATTTTATTATTACTGGTGAGGAAAACACTATTCAAGGTACATAAAACTTGGTGGATTTCTTATTCAACGGACCGTTACGGGCAACGAACCGAATGTTGAAAATGACAGCAGGAAATTAATGAAGCAAAGTGTTGATACCTTTCATTACCTCCGGCAGAAGTCTCCGCTCACTTTCAACTGTCTTTAAGATCTCATCCTAATTTGTACAGCACTTAATGAAATCCTTCCTGATTTAAATCACCCTCATGCTACACCACTTTGGCAAACATCTTCTCGTTTTACGTTTTCCGCTCTTATGGATAAAGCTCAAACTTACTTTCGTCAGCTATTCTCGACGTCTTTTCTAACTAAAGCTGATTGGTTTCGTTAGACCTTCCTTTAAATATCTGCCATAGTACGTTGATGACCTTGGGTGTTAAAGAGTGCCCTTAAATAAACAAATCTGCCATAGTAGTTAATTTTAGACGGAATTATATATGCTAAGAATCTCCCATTTGACAATGAAATGGGGCAAATGCAGTTAATAAGTAGTCAAAACCGGAATACTGGATAAAGTTTTTAAGATCGTAACGAAAATATTTTTACTTTTATTGGTAAATAAACATAGAAACTCTGAAAGATGCATAAAAGTTGATAAGAAACTTGAATTATTTCAGGGCCAGATATAAATTAATGACTTCTAAATTTTATTTAAAATTTGTTACCCAGGTCAGTAAACGGAACATATATTAAAAAGTTCATTTCTAATATTTAAGGCACTTGAATATTATTGTATGTTTGCAAACTTTTAAATAATTTGAGTTTAAAAAAAGCTAAAATGACAAAAGAATGCTTTATACTGTCTTAAAATACTCCACTGTCTTAAAATGCACTCCGTTGGGCAATTTAACGCCATTCCCTGAAAATACCAAGAATTATCATTCTCGTTAAATTGCAAGGTGCAGGACTAGGAGTGTATAGGATATGGACGATTTATGTATCTTAATATATTATTACACAATGATTATATCGTACCATTAAAACAATTTAAAATCTAACAAAGCATTTTAATTGTTTTTGTACAATTACTTTTTTTATCAAACGGAAAATGTTGTGTAAATCAGTGGTTGTCGAATAGCGGTCCACGGATGCTGTGTTTAACAGAATATATATGAGGAAATGTAATTGATGGTGACGATGTTACGAATAGGCGCAATCACCTTGGCAACATCTTTCGGTACCGAACTATCAAAGAAGGCCAACGTATTGTTGCCTTTCGTAACAACTTACTTTATGAAAATTCAGACTCATGTTCATACAAATTTTGCACAGAATCCAGTTTGGAAAGGTCACAACTTAAAAGTGCAACGCTCTTATTGAAAAATTAAAATTGACGAATAATGTTGTGTTAGCTCTAATATTAATGTTTATATGCTTTTGATGTAATATTATTTAGACATTCATGACTAGCGTTGTTTTAATTAAAATGGATCATTTCCGAGCTATTTTGCCGTGGTGGATGGTTTAAATTAATTTAAAAACGAAACTTTTGCCGATACATCGATCTGAAGTTGCTTGGAAAGGAAGAAACAGGACCATTAGTGGTAGGATAGGGTAGGAGTGTTGAGAGATTGTTTGTTGATCGGTAAGTGTTGCTTATTTGAAAACCCATGTCTTTGTTTACATTATCTGCATGCTGCTTAATTTCTTTTAGTCATATTAAAATATCTTCCTGTTCTAGTTGCAATAATTTCTGTATTTTTCAAATTTTATTCCTCTTATCTATCACACTATCTATTGATCGGCCCAAGATCGCGGGTTCAATCCTGGCCAGGATAAATGGATTTTTTTCGGACATGAAATCGTAAATACGGCTTCCTTCGAAGGGAAGTAAAGCCGTGGGTCCCGTGTGGTACATTTACGGCACGAAAAAGAACCTCAAGCCTGAAAGAAGAGGCATCGGAGCAAAATTTGTCGGCCATTTCACACCCTGATTAGAATTTTTTTTGAGTACTGTTTAACGGCTGCTGAGGCACCACAGGCGATGGACATTGATGATACATGAGATGAAATGATAAATTGGGAAAGAATTTTTTAAAGGAAGAAATCGTTCCAGGCCGAAGTTTAGGGTACCT
The DNA here is from genome assembly GCA_030762175.1 of Metallyticus violacea. Classification (NCBI taxonomy): domain Eukaryota; kingdom Metazoa; phylum Arthropoda; class Insecta; order Mantodea; family Metallyticidae; genus Metallyticus; species Metallyticus violacea. Next base: position 92,211,287 of record CM060841.1, read on the forward strand.
CCCCGCCATTTTCCAGTTATGAGGACTGAGGAAAACCTGGAAAAAACCTCAGTCAGGGAGGACGGTCCTGGCGGGATTCGAACCCCAGAACTCTCTGATTAGAATGGGACGTTGATGACTTGAGATGTAAAAGAGCGTCCGTAAATAAAACAGATAAACCTACTATTGTTCTAATTTTGAGAAAGAAGAATATGAAACATGTTTTCAAAAACAGAACAAAAATGGGTGTAAAACTGCGTTCCGTGAAAGACTCGAGGAATTTTCTCAGTTACACTGGAATATTTTAAGTAGGAAAGTATACATTGTTATGGCGGAAGACCCTTAAAACTCGGCTTGTAGAACAGAAGCGACATTTACGTCTTAAATGGACAGCATACTCTATGATGACGGAACATGCCATGAAATAAAATGTGAGAAACAGAATAATTGCAACAACAGTGCTAGAAGAGTAACCTTAGAAATAGAGCAGCTTCTAGGTAATATAAACAAAGAAAGAGATTTACAAATAAGTAATACATGATCAACAAACACAACTTGCCCACGTCTAACGAGGGCGGATTGATATGTCTCGTAAATTTGAAAGAAATTGCGGAAATTTTGTTAAGCGGCATGACTGTTGGTAAACATGATTCTTGTAACATTTTGTTCAAATTTTCAAACAAATGCAACGCGCTGATAAAACATATTTATTTTAAAAAAAAGTAGACTGCGGCCCAGATACAAGCTGAGCTGAAGGAAGTTCGCACATTCATTACTGGATAAAAGAGTGGTCGTACGAGCACTTCAGATACTGTACATTCCGGACGCCCGATTGAGGTATTTTTTGAAAAAAAAATGTTATTGTGATAGAAGATCAACACATTAATATCCTTGATGTTGCTGAGATGATAGGCATCTCCTAAGAACGGTACATAACATCCTGCATAAGAAGAAGTTGAGTATGCGATGGGTGTCGCGTTTGTTGACTCCAGGCCAAAAACGCTCGAGTAACATCTGAAAATCATGTTTGGGAAAATTGTAGCATTATCCGAAAGACTTCTGGCGTCGTTTTGTGACTGAATACAAAACGGCAGTCAAATCAGTGGATTGGTGAAGTGTTTGTCGCGACGAAAGTGAGCACTCCTCCACCAGAACATGCATCTGTTCGAAATACTTCCCCATCCACCATATAGCACAGAATTGGCTCCATGTGACTTTTTTCTCTATCCTAACCTCGAGAACTGGCCTGGAGGAAGAATGAAGAGCCTCTCTGAGTATTATGCACAGCTTGAAAGATATATTTTTGAGAGAATAAAAAAAAGTGTAATCTCGCTGGATTAAACGTATTGGGTCCAAAGTTTTGCTTTTGAAAAAAAAAAAATATTTACCAGAATTGCAACCCGTCCTCGTACCCTCTCCAGATACTGATGATGGCGGTCATAGTGTCGGCGAAACCTCTGGTTTATAATTTAAACCAACCATAACGGTCAAACAGCCCATAATTATTAATTTTAATTATGATACTATCATTGTAATTATAATAAAGGTGACTATTGTGTTAAAGTAAACTGCAATAAAACGTCAAATATTGAAACATTTTTGTTTAAATTAAATGTTTATAAGGTATATTTAGAAATGTCAGCTGGGTGTAAAATGCGGAACTATTTCAAAAGAATGGGAAGGAGGTCTTTGAATGAAGAAAACGGAGCAAGGAGATGTTATATTCCTCAAAATGACTAAAACGAATTAGATTTGCTACTGCTCTTGGCGTTACAAGAAGCGTGAAAGTAACGATATCCGCTGTAGGTGGTAGTGTGACATTCGAAGTACAGCATGTCCCACATTTCACGCCCTTTCACATGTTTTACATACAAACAACTTCATCGAATTAAAAGTGCCAGGTTCCATTAATTTATTCCTGTTGGTGTCGTTAGTAAAATTAAACGTTTAACTCTCGCTAGAAGTTGCAAAAACTTGAATTTGTTTTCTCCTAATTAAGAACATGCAAGTTTTTATAGTCTTTAGTGATGAAGAGGTGCTTTCAGAGATTTGTCGCCATTCTAAAAGAATTATAATAGTATCTTGCAGAACCAAATGTATAGATTTATATATTATTTTAGATTTCACACAGGAATTTTTTTTTTCAAAAGGAACCGGAGGGGCATCAAATGAAAGAGTTCAGGCGTAAAAATGAATCATTACTCATTTGTTTCCTCAAAAGTTAATACACATTGCCGGCAAAAAAAGTAAAAATATTTCTTGAAAATATCAGAAATTTTATTTTAATGTCGATGTGTGTTTTGTACATAACGTAATATATAACACAAATTACCTTTGTCGCTCCTAGTGGTCTAGTCTATTTGCTTCCTAAACCCAAGATCCCGGGTTCAAACCCGGCCAGGATCGATGGATTTATTCGGGGCGTAAAAATCCTAAGTATGGCTTCCTTCGGAAGGGAAGTAAAGCCGTGAGCCCCGTGTCGTGCATTTACCCCACGAAAAAGAACCTCAAGTCTGAAAGAAGAGGCCCCTGAGCAAAATTTGTCGGCCGTTTCACGCCCTGATTTGAATGGGACGCTGATGACTTGAGCTGTTAAAGAGCGTCCGTAAAAAAACCAAATGAACAACAAATGTTAATGTTTATACAGGCGCTAAAATTTAACTTTTAACAGTGTAAAGCGCAAGGAAACCGTGGTGCTTGTTTTATTTGCGGTTCCCACTTCAGTTGCACATAAAATATGTGGGTTCCAAGACTGCCGACTCTTTCGCTTAATCGGTTACAGGAAGATGCGAAGTTTCTTTCAAAGATAATCAATCCCTGCTGATAGCACTTGGCTGTACCATTTCGATCTTGAGAGCAAACAATAAAGCTCTGAGTGGAAAGCTCCATTATTATCAACACAAAGTGGTTGGTCCAACTGGGAAAGTTATGATCATCTCAGTTCTTTTACGTCCCAGTTCTGAGGTTCGGTTCCCGGCAGGACGTCCTTCCTGATTGAGGTGTTTCTCAGGTGTTTTCCAGTCCTCATAAATGGCAAATGCCAGGGACGTGCCCTAAACTTAGACTGAAACGCTTGCTTCCTCGGGAAGACTACTTTCCCAATTTATCATTTCATCTCATGCATCGCCGGTTTCCCCCGCCTGTGGTGTCTCAGTAGTAAAAACGAATCAAATACAACTATAACTGCGCAATACCACAGAGACGTCCCCCAATGACATTTCCTAGATGCTGCAACACGATAATGCCTGGCCACACACTGCAAATATAATAATTGAATATTTGACAAAAATCTACGTGAAGTGTGTTGCTCACCTTCGCTATAGTCCAGAGTTAGCCCTTGTAACTTTTTATTTTCTTCCAAATAAAAGAAACAAGTGCAAACAACAGAAGTAATGACGCGGTAGATCTGTCTTTGTCGCGGATCGTCTTGCAGTGACTCACGTTCGTCTCGGAATTTCTTATGTCACTGCAGCACGCAGTGTTGATGAACTTCTTTCATACATTCACCGCTCCTGTTTTCTATAGTGTGGCGAATTTAAGGGCTATCTTTCTTTTAGAAATTATACTTGTAAGTAATGCAGTCTTCTTATTTGAGGTTACGTTTGAAATGCTTTTATTTATGATATCCACCCTCACTAGCGGGGACCACCGACACTGCGGGAAGGTAAGGAATGTCCAAATAAGAAGTGTAACAAGTGAAGAGTGTGTCGGGCGGATGCGAAGTGATTACTGTGCTGGCCACAATAGGCATTGCTGACACCGCAACATCACCTGCGGTCGTCTGGTACCTGCCGTCCTAACGAGACCTGGCCAAAGACTGCGTTCTTTGCACTTCTGTCAATTTTACGGTCCTTATAGCAGCGAATCATTTAATAATTCCTTGCGGTAAAATTTAACGTAACAACGTTTTGTTAGCTTAATGCATAATGTAATTTCATTGTTGCCATTTCTGGTCACATGCTACTCTGAAACTCTGCTTTCATCTCAAGAAATATTCAACTGAGGTCTATGGACAGTTTGTTCTTCTTTGTAGCACAGCTGGAAGAGGATTTAAAATGTTTAAATGCTCTAACGGAAGGAAACGTTTACACCGCTGTTGTCATTGTGAGAGAGGATCAACGAATATCATTAAGAACACTTTCAGAAATTCTGAACATTTCACTGGGTGCCACCCACACGTTGGTAACTGAGAGCAAACAACAAAAATTTATGTAAAAATCTCGATCATCATTGACATCGGAAAAAAAAAGTTTTTGTTTGTACTAGGAAAGTTATGGTCATCTCATTTTGCGATATTCAAGGAATGCTTTATCAGCATGTCGCATCACACACAAACATAACTGGGTAATACTACAGAGAAGTACTGAAAACTCTACAATGTCATATCACACATAACTATAACTGGTAATACTACAGAGAAGTACTGAAAACTCTACAAGATCATATCACATATAACTGTAACTGGGTAATACTACAGAGATATACTGAAAACTCTACAATGTCATATCACACATAACTGTAACTGGGTAATACTACAGAGATATACTGAAAACTCTACAATGTCATATCACACATAACTGTAACTGGGTAATACTACAGAAATGTACTGAAAACTGTACAATGTCATCACACACAACTGTAACTGGGTAATACTACAGAGATGTACTGAAAACTATACAATGTCATATCACACATAACTGTAACTGGGTAATACTACAGAGATATACTGAAAACTATACAATGTCATATCACACATAACTGTAACTGCACTGGATAATGTACAGCCACACATTGCAATTGTTACTTATAATCTTGTGGAAAGCATTTTTCATCATTAGAAGCAGAACAAAATAACCTATCATAATAGTTTCCAAATGTGTTTTGAAAACTGGCAGGTACGTCGGAACATGTGTATTGCATTCAACGAGGACTTCTTTCAGAAATATCCTCAAAATTATGAGGATGAGAAAGGAATGTTGTCGAACAGTCATTATTGAACATTTTCTACAAATGTTTCTCCGACGTTTCATAACAGCAGATGAAACATGGATTCATCACTGCACGCCACAGACGAAGGAGCAGTCCAAACAGTGGGTGGCAACAGGTGAAAGTGCACCAAAGAAAGCAAAAAGCGCTTCCTTCTGTAAGAAAACCCATAGCTGCGGTTTTCTGGGATTATTATGGTGTGGTGCTTATAGACTATCTGCAGAAGGGCAGAACCATCGCCGGGGAGTATTACGCTTCACTACTGGACCAACTGAAGGATGCTATTCAGATAAATATTCACACCTTGCGAGGAAGAAAACTTTCTTTTACACAGGTGGGGGATTGTTGCTGCAGAACTGCATGAATTCGCTTCCAAGTGCTTCTGCATCCGCCATATTCACCGGATTTGGCTCCCAGCTATTGCTTTTTGTTTCCATAACTGAAGAAATGGCTGAGTGGACGAAAATTCACATCAACTGATGAGATTGAAGCTGGAACAGCAGCTTGTTTTTTACAGCTGGACGAATAATATTTTACTGAGGGTATAAGAAAGTTGCAAAGTCGTTGAACTAAATGTATTGATGTACAAGGTGACTTTTTTTCCTTTGTCAGGCTGAGAACTTTTAGAACGCCCTCGTACAGACTTGAACGTATATCCATCTTCGGGGTGCTTTTAGAATACTAACTCTTCGCTTTAACTTTGTAGCTCACTTAATCGTTGCCAAATTTAAAATTTCAGACTCGAGAAAAAAATTGACTGTACCTCTTTGGTCAAAAGGAATTTTTCTGTGTCGAAAAGTTGGAAATCATAGATCTAGAAGAAGGCAAGTAAATGTCGGGTGTTATCATAGTAGCAATCAACAGAGTTTCATTTGTTTTTGATTTCTCGTCACAGTAGGTCATGGAACTGTCTGATTCTCTTGCGTTGCCCTGCAGCCAACCTGTGTCAACAAAGAAAACTGTCACTTTCTGGTCGTCTATGTCAAACAGCGCTGAGAATTTAAAACAAAAGAATCACACATAGTGGTTATTGTTCTCTGGGCAGACTCACTATCAGAGAGAGCTGGAGAAAACTCGCTCTGTTTGTTTCATCTTCAACCAGAAGACCGTTCTTTTGGGCAAAATAAGTTGTACATCATCCAATGGTGTACAAGCCACTTGTGGTTTTTCTGGTAGACGCCCGCAATATAAAAACCCTGTCTTGGATTGTAGACCGTAATCTGTAGCCGATGTCCAGTGGGGATATTTTTTCTGTTTTCCACCACACCAAAACAATTGCGCAAAATCTTGAAAACATCCTTGTCTATCGAAAGTTAGGGTGAGTAAACTGTAATTGTTGAACAAACGGATTGCTTTCAACAAAATTACGATTAAGTGAAAGATTGATCTTTGTATAATTTACAAGGCTAATATGAAAACTGGTAATATTTCCGCATTAACCGATTTTAATGGGGCAATTGAAAGTTACATATCCTGTCGTGTGCCTGCTGAACGCCTCGACGATTTCCTGGCATGCAGATTCGCGCTCATCCGGTCTTCTAGCTCATTTAACTTAAACGTTTTTTTTTTTCTTTTTGATTTATTACCAGTTAAAACTGGCATAACTTCCCCACTCTTTTAATTGTCATTTATCGTCACTTTAAGTGGCTTGTAAAAGTATTCTAAATTTATAAAATGCACCCTCAATATGTTTGTGGAGGTAGATGACAAAAAAAAAATTCGTAACCTTTTTTTACTTCAAAGCAATTTTCATACCTCTGATTGCCTCAAAACTTTGTCAGAACTTTGTCTGCAAAACGCTGGAAAGCAGTATCGTTTGTGAATCTCCTTCTTCCAGGTCAGATTTTAGTTTTTAAACAGACAAAAGGGGCACTAGGTAGATCAACTCTTAGCAAATTACGGTTGTGTCCATGGAAAGATTTCTGAACAATTTCTTCAAATCTCTCTGTGCCGTCTGTTAACGCTCTAGGAGCCCAATTTTTGTTTTTTCTCAACGAAACTCGGTACATAAAGATCAATTAAAAAACGATTTATCCACTTTGTTAACCAGCAAAATTGAACTATTGGGAGTGGCAGTTAACCAATAGAAAAAATTTAAAAATCGCTCTAGCGGCATATGTCATTACAATATAATAATAAAATAGTGTTTCAAAATTAGGGAAATAAAACAGTTAAGCCTGGGGTTTTTCCTGAAACCCAAAATTTAAAAATCGCTCTAGCTGCACCAATATTTGTATTTCGCAAAGGAAACTCAGTATACGAGTATACCATTTAAATAAAATAAGAAAAAAATATTTCTGAAAATTAGGAAGATTGAACTGTTAGGAGTGGAGGTATACATTAAATTGAACAAAAATACTTTTTTAAAATCAGTGAAATCAGATTATTAGGAATATTGAAACTCAAAATTTAAAAATTACTTTAGTGGCACCACTTTTTTTTTTTTTTTTTTTTTTTTTTTTTTTTGGCGAGGAAACTTGGTATTGCAATTTAATAAAACAAGAAATAGTTTCTGAAAATCAGGCAAATCGGACCATCAGGAGTAGGGGTGTATCTGAAAACGGAAATTTCCCTCCTAAACCCAAGATCGCTAGTTCAAATCCGGCCAGGACCGATGGATTTTTTCGGGTGTAAAAATCCTAAGTGTGGCTTCCTTCGGAAGGGAAGTAAAGCCATGGTCATGTGTCGTACATTTACGGCACGATAAAAAACCTCAAGCCTGAAAGAAGAGGCCTCTGAGCAAAATTTGTCGACCGTTTCACGTCCTGAATTGAATGGGATGCTGATGACCTGAGCACACACACACACAAAGAATGAGTGAATGAATGAAATGGAAATTTAAACAGCTCTCTAGCGCACTGTAATAACCTTCACAAATTCGACTTGCTGCATGCAAATCGTGTACAAACACGTCTTTGTGCCACTTTTAATGAGTGGCACCCGGTGAAATTTCCACATTTCTGAAAGTGTTCTTAATTCGACAATCCTCTCTCACAGTGACAACAGCGGTGTTTATATTTAATGGCGTTAGGGCACAAATTGTGTTCCCGGGTCTGCCTTCCTTTGAAACTGATTAAAACATCGAACTGTGCTACAGGGAAGAACAAACTCTCCATAGGCCTCAGTGAAGATTTGTTGAGACGAAAGCAAAATTTCAGAGCAGCATACTGTTTGTCGTGTGTTATCTTCATTTTGCTGTAGGCGTAACTGAACATGTCTTACACTGCACACCTCTCACATGTAACAACAATGTAAGTGGTGTCACGTGTACATTAGGCTTTAAGCGAACAAGCATATTGTAAAATTAAATTTTAGCGCTAGAAACAACAAATTTATGATATGATATGTTTATTTGTTTTTCCAAAGTGAACAAGGATTTTTAAGGACAGAGGAGGATACTAAGGTTCTTCAACCCTGCTCAAGTTTTGCTTACGTCCATTACAACAAAGAAATATTCTATGGGCCAGTGAGAAATTTGTACTAATAATTTCATTGGGGCTATGACTTCATATATTTCTGTTTCTACTAAGGTTTTATTTTGTACGCAGGAGACGTAAAAAATCCCCAAAATATTTTTGGAGCTGCTAGGAAGTAATGGAAATGTGTTCGCAATAATTTGGGGAGCCCCGTATGCCGGTTAAGACGGCCATGTTGTTAGCAGCTTCCTCTCTGGACCGCTGTAATTGCCGTTCTTGCAGCTACCCACATTACGATGCACGGACCAAGCCTGTTATTATTTACATGATGGCGAGACTTAGGCCATTGGACTGATGGAAAAAATCTTTTACTTTTTTATCGCTCCTTTTAGCTCGATTATTTTTGAGTGATGTAGTTCTTTTTTATTTTTGGAATGCTTTTAATCACTCTTATTCTCTTCGTCTTTTTTTAACAATTTTTTGTTGTTGTTTTTCAAGGACAAATGAAGGAAACAGTCTGTTCAGATCTTTATGTTTGTGTTAAGGAAGTATTGTACGTTTTTGAGTTTTATTTGTTTCGTTCCATTATTCAGTAGTTTGCTTTCTTCATCTTTTGTTCCCTCTTTTTTGTTCCTCGGCTACCGTGCAGCGTTTATCAACATCAAGTCTTCTGCAAACAACGGTTAATGAGATATTACAATGCTTTTGAACGTCCTAGCCCAAGTCTGTGATGAAAATACCCTAAGCTGTATCCATCTGGTTGACGTCTTTACCATGACAATGCATGCCCTCACTCTGCAACGTTGTTGCTCCCCATTTTGCCAGAAAAATACATCTAATGTGTGCCGCATCCTCCGTATAGCTTGTATTTAGCTCCGCATGATATTTTTCCGTTCTCTCGTCGAGCGTTTTGGTTCATCAACGGTTGTCATGAAGAAGGCGGAGGCGCTTCTGAAGCAGACACATTGGGGCAACTGCATACAACTCAATGGGGACTAATTCAAAAAAGACACTCCCTTGGGAACATCGTAAGTAAAAAAAAAACATTATCAGCTTTTATTGATAAACCCTCGTTTGTTACAACCTTTACGTCTTTTATAAGAGCACATTTCTCACTGTCTATAAAGTCAAAAATTTGATTTGTCGGTAGGAGCAAATGAACTGAACTTAAGAGCATTACAATATTGCAATATATTTTCAAAATGGTGATAATAATAACATAAAAGTGCTTAATTGTTATACAGAAAGTACTAATAAATAAGCAAAACCGAAAAACCAGATAAAAAATCACAAGTTAGTACCTTAACCACATAAATTCCATCGCAAACACGGAACTTTTAAGTCTATTTTGATAAGAAAATTTCTTTTTCATTACAGTCAACATTTTAAATGCTAAATCTATAACTTTTAGTATACGAGGTGAGTTCTTAACATAACATAGAAAATGGAAATGTTATGTGTTATTTATTCAGCATAATGGTCTTTTAGTCCGCTTCCTTGGTCTGACGGTTAGCGTTGCTGACTGCTGGTTGGGAGAACAGGGTTCAACGCTCGGTATGTATGAGGATTTTTTCAAATTTAGGAAGGTCTGGAAGGGGGTTCACCTAGCCTCGTGAGGACAATTGAGAGGCTGCCTAATAGAGAGGTCATGATCTTGATCTAGCAAGCCTCGATGGTCGATATAGCGATCGGTGTGCTAATCACATGCCCCGCTGCAATACTGCCCTCTACCAATGATATCATGTGATGGAGGTAGAGGACGCACACGGTAAGCGAAGGCCCATAATGGAGCTGTAAAAGACTAAGAATGAACTTTTAACTCTGTACTTAGCTCCGCGTTCATAAGGGGTTTCTAAGCCTCTTAAATAATTATTTAGGCAACTAGCAACTATAGCTAATTTTGTAAGAGGTCATCTACGTTTGGTGTATTTAACGAAATTTATTTTCAAAATTAATTCGACTCTGCCAAAGCCTACTCAATCCCTTACATTGATGTGATTGAGAAATAGTTCCTGGTGACAAGAGAAATCGACAAACACTGTAGTCTCCACTTAAGATCCCATAGAAAGTTTGCACCTAGACAATAAACGTGGTCATTTGACATCGACACGGGTCATCAACTACGAACCTCCAATCACTTTTAAACCGCATATACCACTCTAAAACATAAACTGTCTAGCGAATTCTGAAGAAGTAGCTATTGCGGTTACACCCATGATACCTATATGTGTGACTGTTAACGCTCTAGCGGTCGCAGTTTTTATTTTTATTAACAATATTCCTTAAATAAATTGATAAAAGCAGTTTCCGAATATTAGGACAATGGGTCATTAGGAGTGGGAGTACATCTAAAAAAAACGAATAGGGGATAAAGCGAAATTTAAAAATGCCTCTAACAGTCGCAATTTCAAAATGTTTAAATTGTCGCCATTGAAATAAAATAATAGAAATAGTTCCTAAAAATCAGTAATCAATTAAACTCCGTATATACCATTTAAATAACACAAGAAATGTAGTTCTTGAAAATCAGTAAAATTCGGCCATTAGGAGTGGAGATTTACCTAATACTCAAAATTTAAAAATCGCTCTAACAGCACTAATTTTTATTTTTTCACAAAAAAAAAAAAACTCGGCGCATGCCATTAAATAAGAAAAGTAGTTTCTGAAAATCCGTGAGTACAAATTAATAGGATTGGGGGTTTACCTGAAGCCCAAAATTTAAGAATTACTTTAGCGGCACCAAAAATTTCTATTTCACTACGAGACTCCACATTTAAATAAAACAATTAAATTAATTCCTGAAAATGGAGCCATTAAAAATAGGGCTTTACCTGAAACTCAAAATTTAAAAATCGCTCTAGCAGCCCCAATATTTGTTTTTAAACAGCTAAACTCGGCATGTACCATTTGAACCAAGTAAGAAAAATAGTCTCTAAGGGAACTGCGACCCTTAAGATTAGGGATATAGTGAAAACTGAAATTTAAAAAGCGCTCTTGCGTTTAATTTTCTGTATATTGTTTTCAAATAAAAGGACAAATTAACTCACCATCTAAACTGTATTTATAACGATGCATATGTTTTATATTTAATAAAAACATCGTCGTGAAGATAGTAAATGTGAAATATTAATCTAATGCATGGAACTTTTTTTCATTAGTGTTTAACGCCCGTTATTACTACTGAGGTCCATAGGTGGTGAACACTGGTGATACAAGAAATGAAATGATAAATAGGGAAAAGATTTTTTTTAAGTAAGGAAACGTTCCAGGCCTAAGTTTAGGGTACCTCCCCACCATTTGCCAGTTATGAAAACTCGGGAAAAGTTGGGAAAAACCTCCAGTTTTGGCGGGATTCGAACCCCAGAACTCCCGCGTCTAGACGACCTCCGTCACCCGTGGTGATGTGGAGCAAAATGGAACAGTTAGTTAAAATTAAAAATTATTTCTTAAAATGGCTCCTGGGCTTGGGAAGGTGTACAGCTAATTATAACGTTTTAAGGGAATTTAGGCCCTTTTAAGATAACACCATTGTAAAGCTCTGGCTGTAAAATGTAGTTGCGATATTAAAGGGAGAACAATCATCACTAAGGGCAATTTGCAGCTTCTTTCAAGTAAGAAACTGGACACCTAGTTACTGGATAGAAGGGATGGGTTAAAGATGGAATTAGAAAGAATTTGAATGGGGTAGGTACGAAAGAGAAGCTTAAGGAGTGCAATAAAGTGTGGAAGGAAGTTAGAGAAGGTAATTGACATATACAGGCAGGACATGAAGAGAACAAACGCCATTAGAACTTAGTAATGAGCTAAAAATAAACTGGGGGAAGGAACTATACAGACATAACTTGAATTTTAATGATAGCTTGGTTTAGACTGGCGGGCTTGGGAATCACAAAAAATGAACAATGAAGCAGGCGATAGAGTTTGCCCTCTTTGTGGAAACCTGAAAGAGTCAAACACAGAACATTGGTGAGTGAACCTTGGAGCCAAGTATATGGGCAGGTTAGCATGTTGGGACTTGCTTGCGCAGGAAGAAAGTTGAACAAAGCTGGGAGAGTTGTTATGTAAAGTGTGCATTATAAGAAGCTAACAATGATTAATTGTGATGTATAGAGAGAGAGAGTGCATGTATTACTTGCGTGTAAATAATATTGACATATTGTCCGCCGGTGTTCTGGACCCATGCGATGGATATAGTTCGTAAAATAAACACAGTTGTCTCGGTGCGATGAAGAAAGTATTCTGTACTATGATAATAAGCTTCGGAATGAAGACTTTTGGGTACCGGAAATTCACTTGTCATGACAACGATAGAATTCTCAGCATTTTATGATGGAAAATTGCGTTAAATATACACTAATTTATTTTCTTAGAATTTCAGGAAATGGCGTGAAGCCGATTTCCGGTGTTAGCTTTACATTTGCATTTATGAATGGAAACTAAAGAATCTTTTTGTCTGAGAAACTTTTCTTCATTCATGAATCACTTTTCGTGTCTTACCAATTACCTGTGTGACCTCCACAATGATGTGCGTGGTAGCCGTGGAGGGAGATGTTGATTGCTCGGTAAGCGCAGGGGAGGAAAAAAACAGCGTCGGTTGGTTAAGGCGGCTGTCTGCCCAAGCTGTTTCTATGGATATTTCCTCAGGCACTCACCGGTGTTTGCAACTGTAGAATATAATGGATTTAATGTATACTCTGGGAATGATGAAAAAGTTGTTACATCAGTAATGTGCTAACGCTAGGTGTAGTCCACACATTACAATCATAGTGTAATGATTTTTGTTTACATACAAGGATAAATTAAATATAAACCGGATTATTTTTGTAATTTGTTAAAACTAAGTGAGATAAATAAGAGATAAGCCTAACGTTTTTTTACAAATTTCCGACTTACAAACACATTTTGGCATGGCGGTTTTTCCACCCAGTTACTGTTGAACCTTACAATATTCTTTTAATTTGCAAATATATGGTGTTCTCAAGGTGATTAGTTTGGATTATAGGGAAGGAATTCCAATGCTATCCAGTGAAATTCTTCGAGTTTTTCCCTTGTCAAAGCAGCTGCATGCATACGAACGTTGTCTTGGAATAAAAGAATCTGTTGTGAACATCTTTTTCGCTAATATGCACATTTTGCCTCAATCAGAAGATGGCTGTGATGAGACGTTTCACATTAATGAATAAAAAATGAAGAGTTACAGAAAACCTTCCTAACTGATAGGCCAACTTTGTGCTTTAACAGGAGTGGATTTCCATCCTTTCCTCTATTCCGTACTCAGAATCAGGAATATAGTGGAGTTTCCATTTTCGGTGATTAAAATCACCTGAGCGCTATTCAGTGAAGAAAGCGTCTATACCAGCGATCAATCTTCAAAGAAGCACTAGAAACAACCTTTTGACGGATTCTTCAGAATAGCATCCGCACACTGCACCACTATTTCTGATGCTGGAAAATGCCTCCCAAGAATGCGTTTCTTCAATTTGAAGAAAAGAAAACAGTAACATAGGGGTATATCTGGACTATAGGAAGAATAAGGGACACACTTCACATTTATTTTTGTGAGATATTCAGCAATAATAATTGCGATGTACTTTGCAGAGTTTTCGGAACATCTCTGTAGTACTGCCCAGGTACAGTTATGTGTGATATGACATTGTAGAGTTTTCCCTACATCTCTGTAGTATTACCCAGTTACAGTTATGTATGATATGACATTGTACAGTTTTCAGTACATCTCTGTAGTATTACCCAGTTACAGTTATGTGTGATATGACATTGTAGAGTTTTCAGTATATCTCTGTAGTATTACCAGTTACAGTTATGTATGATATGACATTGTACAGTTTTCAGTACATCTCTGTAGTATTACCCAGTTACAGTTATGTGTGATATGACATTGTACAGTTTTCAGTATATCTCTGTAGTATTACCCAGTTACAGTTATGTATGATATGACATTGTAGAGTTTTCAGTATATATCTGTAGTATTACCCAGTTACAGTTATGTATGATATGACATTGTACAGTTTTCAGTATATCTCTGTAGTATTACCCAGTTACAGTTATATGTGATATGACATTGTAGAGTTTTCGGGACATCTCTGTAGTATTACCCAGTTACAGTTGTGTGTGATATGACATTGTACAGTTTTCAGTACATCTCTGTAGTATTACCCAGTTACAGTTATGTGTGATATGACATTGTACAGTTTTCAGTACATCTCTGTAGTATTACCCAGTTACAGTTATGTATGATATGACATTGTACAGTTTTCAGTACATCTCTATAGTATTACCCAGTTACAGTTATATGTGATATGACATTGTAGAGTTTTCGGGACATCTCTGTAGTATTACCCAGTTACAGTTATGTGTGATATGACATTGTACAGTTTTCAGTACATCTCTGTAGTATTACCCAGTTACAGTTATGTATGATATGACATTGTACAGTTTTCAGTACATCTCTATAGTATTACCCAGTTACAGTTATATGTGATATGACATTGTAGAGTTTTCGGGACATCTCTGTAGTATTACCCAGTTACAGTTATATGTGATATGACATTGTAGAGTTTTCGGGACATCTCTGTAGTATTACCCAGTTACAGTTATGTATGATATGACATTGTACAGTTTTCAGTATATCTCTGTAGTATTGCCCAGTTACAGTTATGTATGATATGACATTGTAGAGTTTTCAGTACATCTCTGTAGTATTGCCCAGTTACAGTTATGTATGATATGACATTGTAGAGTTTTCAGTATATCTCTGTAGTATTACCCAGTTACAGTTATATGTGATATGACATTGTAGAGTTTTCGGGACATCTCTGTAGTATTACCCAGTTACAGTTGTGTGTGATATGACATTGTACAGTTTTCAGTACATCTCTGTAGTATTACCCAGTTACAGTTATGTGTGATATGACATTGTACAGTTTTCAGTACATCTCTGTAGTATTACCCAGTTACAGTTATGTATGATATGACATTGTACAGTTTTCAGTACATCTCTATAGTATTACCCAGTTACAGTTATATGTGATATGACATTGTAGAGTTTTCGGGACATCTCTGTAGTATTACCCAGTTACAGTTATGTGTGATATGACATTGTACAGTTTTCAGTACATCTCTGTAGTATTACCCAGTTACAGTTATGTATGATATGACATTGTACAGTTTTCAGTACATCTCTATAGTATTACCCAGTTACAGTTATATGTGATATGACATTGTAGAGTTTTCGGGACATCTCTGTAGTATTACCCAGTTACAGTTATATGTGATATGACATTGTAGAGTTTTCGGGACATCTCTGTAGTATTACCCAGTTACAGTTATGTATGATATGACATTGTACAGTTTTCAGTATATCTCTGTAGTATTGCCCAGTTACAGTTATGTATGATATTACATTGTATAGTTTATTTCTTAGCACTGATTGGATTGTTTGATGCAGAAAAGGAATATTTGAGCCATGTCCACACATAGATGCGTTCTATCTCGAAACAATGTTAGACAGTGTATCCGGTGTTTCCCTCAACAAGCCCTTCCTCACGAGTCCGCCCCCATTGGCGATGTAGGTACAAAGCACCATCTATAAGCAACATATGATTGCCAGATTTAAGGCACACAATCCTCAGAAATTCGCCTGCATACAAGATGCTGGGGCAGAAATGTTTACAAAACCCAAGCACCCGCCACACCGCCCCAGCTACCTCGCCCTTTCACTTTCGATATAATGGAATGAAATGTAACTAAAATGGGAGAGCGTCGTGCAAAGTTCGAGGGTCGTTTGAAAAATTCCCGTAAAGACCCACAGATTGCAGCAACCGTTTCGAAACCAAAATCGGTCATCTTCCATATGTGCAGTAATACACAGATTGGTCAAGATCGTAGTAGCTACAGCTGTTTGTTACAGTGCAGACGGGAACATGGTGCGGTTATTAAGTAAACGGCAAAGAAGAGTATGACAAACACTCTAGGGGGCTCCTTGTCAATGTGAACCATGCGGCCGTGAAAGCTTGGAAGATGACTCCACCCAGCGAACAGCCAAAATCTGTCACTTCAGAAATTATCGGTAAGCAGCACGGCGTAGTTCTGGAGGATCAAAGGTGACAGAAATTGTTGAAGCTTTGGGCATTTCAGGGCAACGCGTGTTTCACATTTTTTGTGCTTGAAAAACTTATCGACAAGATGGGTGTCGCGACTGCTGACTTAGAATCAAAAGCGAATCAGAGTGCAAATCTCTCAGCAAAGTTTGACCCGTTTTCAGGGAGATCCCGCCGAGTTTAGGCGTCGAGTTGTGACCAATTATGAAACAGGGCGCACTACTACACACCTGAAAACAAAATAACAATGGAAGCATCACCAGAAAAGGCCAAGCGTGTGAAATCAGATCCCTGCGTCGATTTTTTGGGATTCCAAGGGTGAACGTGTTATGCTACCTTTTTGTACCTATTGAAGATAAAAATATGCCAGAAAAGGCCAGCTTTATAAAAGAAGAAATTTATCTTGCATCAAGACAATGCTCGCCCTTACACATGTTCCAGTGGGGAAAATCATTGATTTGGGATACGATTTGCAGCCACATCCGCCATATTCCCCTGACTTGGTTCCTTGGAACATCCATCTGTTTCCCAAACTGAGAAAATTTCATTGGAACGAAAATTTCGTCCGAAGAAGACCTTAAATCATCAGTAGAGGGAGACTATGTTAAAAAATAAGAATAATTTTAAAAAGCTATGCTATCATTCCGAGAGTTTTTCAAATGACAGTCACACATTTCCATCCCAGCGTTCTCATAAGTGACACGGCGAAACAAGAGAAAAAATTGCAAGATTACAAGGGACGGGAGGCTCAAGTTGTAAATGTTAGAGCTCTTTACTTTGTAATTTGGCAGTTTTACATATTTACATATCTTCTGTGGAGCTTAAATTCAACACTTACGTCATTAGTAGAGGTCTATTTGAAGCAAAATCAGACTGAGACCACGTTTAAAATGCATTAATTCCAAATTAATTTTTGATTTGTATTTTATTATTCTATAAAAAGATTAATTAAAAAAAATCTTTACAGTTATTTGATCACACAGGAAGTAAAACACGAAGCCTGCAACTCACGAAATATTTCGTTTTTATACCCGCATTGAAATCTCCTGGTCAATGCAGCACCATTCAACCTTACCTTTCTTTACTCTAAATTTTTTCCGATGCTTAAAGTAGAAAATATATAATTTTTGATTCCAAAAGTGCACGTTTGTGGTCAGGAAATCAATGTACTGCTACGACACAAGAACAAATGCAATCTCGTTGCCTGCTTTCTTTATGTGAGTTTTTTTCTTTAGTATATGATGAAATGGCGATGAGTTTGAAGACCAACCAGCCGCAAAATAGGAACAGCTTCACGGTCAGCGCACTTAGCTCCCTGGAGGTTCCAGTTTTATTTATTTCCTTGTTTTCTTCACGTTTTCAGAACATGTAGGATTAAAGGATGGAAAAATGAACGTTTCAGAATAATATTTCCAGCTTTCAGAAATATTTTAGTCAGCATTTAGTTATGGGAGATTAACCTCAATTAGTGCCTGTCAAGGAGAACGCCCAGGCAGATATCTTCGGACATGTCAGTAGTGAATCAGAAATAAGTTTTAGTGTTATCTACTTGATACTGAAAATAGTCGAAGCATGAATCTAAAAGGGAAACTTTATCCATATCAGTAAAATTTGGTACAATTATTAATTAAATAACCCTTGAATTTAACTGTAATTATGACTTTGCCACGTGACTGTTAAATAAAGAAAGGCATACTTTCTCACATTAAAATTTAACTTTACAATATTTTGTTAGCTTAATGCGTTATATACAGTTAAAAGTATTTTCATAGTTGTCTCTTTCCGTTCCTGTCTGTGAGAGGTGTGCAAGCTGAGACACGTTCAGTTCCGCCTGTAGCAAAATGGAGATGACATCTAACGGACAATTTGTTATCAGAAATTCTATTTTTGCCCCACCAAAAGTTCAGCTGAGACCTATGCAATATTACAAGAAGCGTATGACATGTTTTTTCCTTTCTATTGTATAACTGAAAGATGGTTTAAAACATTTAAAGAGGTGAAGCAATCCGGTAGACGAAAACTGTCATTGTAACAGAGGAATTTCATTAGGAACAACTTTAAAACATACATAAAACGTTTAGTGCACGGTGGGTTTCGAACAAAAGGCCTGCTAATGAAACTTGACTGCATTATTTCAATCCTAAGAACAAAGTTATGGTCTTCTCACTTTTTGATATAAACGAAATGGTTTACCAGCATGTCACAACTGTAATTGGGTAATACTACAGAGATGTTCTGAAAACTCTACAAGGACATAACACACACAACTGTAACTGGGTAATACTACAGAGCTGTACTGAAAACTCTACAATGTCATATCATACATAACTGTAACTGGGTAATACTACAGAGATGTTCTGAAAACTCTACAATATCATATCACACATAACTGTTGATTATTGCTTAAGGGACACATAACTGTAACTGGGTAATACTATAGAGATGTACTGAAAACTGTACAATGTCATATCATACATAACTGTAACTGGGCAATACTACAGAGATGTACTGAAAACTGTACAATGTCATATCACGCATAACTGTAACTGGGTAATACTACAGAGATGTTCTGAAAACTCTACAATGTCATATCACACATAACTGTAACTGGGTAATAGTGTAGAGATGTTCTGAAAACTCTACAATGTCATATCACACATACCTGTAACTGGGTAATACTATAGAGATATACTGAAAACTCTACAATGTCATATCATACATAACTGTAACTGGGTAATACTACAGAGATGTTCTGAAAACTCTACAATATCATATCACACATAACTGTTGATTATTGCTTAAGGGACACATAACTGTAACTGGGTAATACTACAGAGATGTACTGAAAACTGTACAATGTCATATCATACATAACTGTAACTGGGCAATACTACAGAGATGTACTGAAAACTGTACAATGTCATATCACGCATAACTGTAACTGGGTAATACTACAGAGATGTTCTGAAAACTCTACAATATCATATCACACATAACTGTTGATTATTGCTTAAGGGACACATAACTGTAACTGGGTAATACTACAGAGATGTACTGAAAACTGTACAATGTCATATCATACATAACTGTAACTGGGCAATACTACAGAGATGTACTGAAAACTGTACAATGTCATATCACGCATAACTGTAACTGGGTAATACTACAGAGATGTTCTGAAAACTCTACAATGTCATATCACACATAACTGTAACTGGGTAATAGTATAGAGATGTTCTGAAAACTCTACAATGTCATATCACACATACCTGTAACTGGGTAATACTATAGAGATATACTGAAAACTCTACAATGTCATATCATACATAACTGTAACTGGGTAATACTACAGAGATGTTCTGAAAACTCTACAATATCATATCACACATAACTGTTGATTATTGCTTAAGGGACACATAACTGTAACTGGGTAATACTACAGAGATGTACTGAAAACTGTACAATGTCATATCATACATAACTGTAACTGGGCAATACTACAGAGATGTACTGAAAACTGTACAATGTCATATCACGCATAACTGTAACTGGGTAATACTACAGATTTGTTCTGAAAACTCTACAATGTCATATCACACATAACTGTAACTGGGTAATAGTATAGAGATGTTCTGAAAACTCTACAATGTCATATCACACATACGTGTAACTGGGTAATACTATAGAGATGTAATGGAATGGTGTAGGAAACGTTCCAGGCCTAAGTTTAGGATACCTCCCCGGGATTTGCCAGTTATGAGGACTGAGGAAAATTGCCTTTTAAAAGTCAAGGTCACTCAATCAACCAAGAATTTCATGGCCACAATCTTTTGGAACTGTGAACTCTTCATTGACTTCAAGGTAAAGCACTAGTCACCAATCCAAATCTATGGGGATGAATGTACAGATAAAAGTTGAAATATAAAAGAGAGAGAAGAACTGCACAGTCCACACACCACATGTGTACCTGTTGTTTGAGACTGGTAGCAATCTCATTGTTGCCTGGAATTCCGGTGGTGATTAATCCGAATACCGAACGGTAGCAAAAATAAAACTTTTAGATTGTAAAGTGTATAAAAATTGTAAATGAATTACTTCTAAAAATAAATATATATCGTGAAATATAAGTGAAGTGTAAAAATGTGTTGTTATTGGGTCCCAGTAGTAATGGTATATTTAATTAAGCGTCTACAGTTAAAATTTTTTTGTTGTGGTTTCCAGTACCGGTTTAATTTTTGAACTTTTAGTTTTGTTTTGTTATTAGTACTATAGTTATAAAATTTGTAGAGTTGAAATTTTGATTTAATTTGTATTGATAAATGTAAAAAGGGATAAATAGAAATTAATCTGGAGTATTATGTCCTGATATAGAACCAAACTATCAGGATATAAGCATTGCAGAATTAACAAAAAAAAAAAAAAAAAAAAAAAAAAACCAAGAACAATCGCGTAATGTTTAAGGACATCAAAGCGTTCTACCATCCAGATTTGATGAGAATCTTGCACGAGCATTTTCTTGTCAGGAAGGTTTCCTTCATTTGGGTGTTCCACAATTTGACAGAGACACAAAAGCGCACCGCGTCGAATGTGTGAAGAAATGCTGCAGAGAGTCGACGGAGGGAGCTTAAGGTGTGTTTCTGATGTCATCACGGGTGATGAAACAAGAATTTACTATTTTGACCCGGAGACCAAACGACAGTCGGCAGTTTGGATCTTTCCAGATGACGACCCATAAATAAAAGTGAAGAGGGCCGAAGTGTTGGCTAGAAAACGGTGGTCACAATTCCTCTGGAGAGCAAAGGACCGTTACTGCCTGCCGAAAGTTTTCGACAACCTCCGAGAACGTTGTCCAATGACAGGGGTCTCTGCTTCATCACAACAACACACGACTAACTCCACCATCCAGTTCCTGGCGTCCACAGAGATCCGACTCATTTTCCTACAAGCCTAACCTGGCTCCATGCGGTTATTTATCTCTTCCTAATGGTAAAAACTCGCAATAAAGAAAAGCGATTTTCCAGCCCTGAAGAGGCCGTGGCTGCGCATGAAAATGAACTCTATACTCTTGAGAGGCAGGGGTACTTTAATAAGTGGTTTTAAGAAAGTGTAGAGTACTTTAAAAAGATGCAACAGTCGGAGTTTGACGTGTCTCTAAACGTTCAATGTTAATACAAAATTGCATTAAAATACAACCAAAACGGACCCATAGTTAATAGAAATGGCGTGTACCAAATCTTCCACATGAGCAATATTCTTCCCCCACTCCTCCTCCCTTTTCTTTCCCCGATTTCCCTGGGTAGCTTTTGACTAGAACACAAAAACCAATTTTCAATTTGTTACCAGATTCCAATCTTAGTTAACTTTGTAAATAATTGCTTAACAAAATTAAAGTAACCGTTAATCAACACACTTAAACAGATCCTTATCTACTTGTGGCAGGACCTCCCAAACAGATCCTGCTGCTCTTGCCTGACGAACATCTCGACGTGTAAATAGTTTCATTGACTGTCTCTAAATGCAGGTGTCAGAAATCAGTTCGTGTTACGGTCTTCCCCTGGGGCAAAGTAACCCTGCCGAGTTTTACGCATAGAAAACGTCTTATGTCGTAAACCTGATTTCATCAACATTAGAGTGTCATATAACCAGTCGGCCATACCACCCGTTTTATTGTTTGTTATACCCTTCGGGGGAACAAAACAACTGATGCACAAAGAAGGACACACCTAAAATGTGCTGCGCATAGAGTGTTTCAGTACACCTGAGCAGTTTCTGAGAAGAAAGTAAGGAGGAAGCCATAACAATCTGCTGGGAAAAAATAGTGTCAACAAACTTTGGGTTGAGGTTACTGTAGCCTCTTTGCTATAAAAAAAACTTCTAGAAACGAACATTTTGTCAGAAATAATCATATATGTTCCAAATTGAGAACCGTTCAGTAAAAAAAGAGCACAATTTTTTTGACATCCTCATAATTTTGATGATATCTCTCCAAAAGTCCCCATTGGATGCAATGCATCTGTCCCAGCGTTTTTGTCATTCTTCAGAGACGTGCTGGAAACATTTTTGACAGGAACTTCAGAATAACTTCCGCAGTTTTCGCCACGGCTTCTGATTATAGAAAAAGCCTAACACAAATATGTTATTTCAATTTTGGAAAAATAAAAAAGTGGACAGGGGTAAATCTGGACTATAGAGAGAATGCGGAACACACATGATATTAATTTTTGTGAGATATTCATCAACAACATTTACGATATATGGCCACACATAAACCATGATGTACCTTTCAGCTTATTGCACAGAAATGTCTTACAGAGTTTTCAGAATATCTCTGTAGTATTTCTCAGTCATAGTTATGTGTGATATGACATTGTAGAGTTTTCAGTACGTCTCTGTAGTATTACCCAGTTCCAGTTATGTGTGATATGACATTGTAGAGTTTTCAGTACGTCTCTGTAGTATTACCCAGTTACAGTTATGTGTGATATGACATTGTACAGTTTTCAGTATATCTCTGTAGTATTACCAAGTTACAGTTATGTGTGATATGACATTGTAGAGTTTTCAGTATATCTCTGTAGTATTACCCAGTTCCAGTTATGTGTGATATGACATTGTAGAGTTTTCAGTACGTCTCTGTAGTATTACCCAGTTACAGTTATGTGTGATATGACATTGTACAGTTTTCAGTATATCTCTGTAGTATTACCAAGTTACAGTTATGTGTGATATGACATTGTAGAGTTTTCAGTACGTCTCTGTAGTATTACGCAGTTACAGTTATGTGTGATATGACATTGTACAGTTTTCAGTATATCTCTGTAGTATTACCAAGTTACAGTTATGTGTGATATGACATTGTAGAGTTTTCAGTACGTCTCTGTAGTATTACCCAGTTACAGTTGTGTGTGATATGACATTATACAGTTTTCAGTACATCTCTGTAGTATTACCCAGTTACAGTTGTGTGTGATATGACATTGTACAGTTTTCAGTATATCTCTGTAGTATTACCCAGTTACAGTAATGTGTGATATGACATTGTAGAGTTTTCAGTATATCTCTGTAGTATTACCCAGTTACAGTTATGTATGATATGACATTGTATAGTTTTCAGTACATCTCTGTAGTATTACCCAGTTACAGTTATGTGTGATATGACATTATACAGTTTTCAGTATATCTCTGTAGTATTACCCAGTTACAGTAATGTGGATATGACATTGTAGAGTTTTCAGTATATCTCTGTAGTATTACCCAGTTACAGTAATGTGTGATATGACATTATACAGTTTTCAGTACATATCTGTAGTATTACCCAGTTACAGTTGTGTGTGATGTGACATTATACAGTTTTCAGTACATCTCTGCAGTATTACTCAGTTACAGTTATGTGTGATATGAGATTGTAGAATTTTCAGGACATCTCTGTAGTATTACCCAGTTACAGTTGCGTGTGATATGACATTGTAGAGTTTTCAGAACATCTCTTTAGTATTACCCAGTTACAGTTATGTGTGATATGACATTGTAGAGTTTTCAGTACATCTCTGTAGTATTACCCAGTTACAGTTGTGTGTGATATGACATTGTAGAGTTTTCAGTACATCTCTGTAGTATTACCCAGTTACAGTTATGTGTGATATGACATTGTACAGTTTTCAGTATATCTCTGTAGTATTACCCAGTTACAGTAATGTGTGATATGACATTGTAGAGTTTTCAGTATATCTCTGTAGTATTACCCAGTTACAGTAATGTGTGATATGACATTGTAGAGTTTTCAGTATATCTCTGTAGTATTACCCAGTTACAGTAATGTGTGATATGACATTGTAGAGTTTTCAGTATATCTCTGTAGTATTACCCAGTTACAGTAATGTGTGATATGACATTATACAGTTTTCAGTACATCTCTGTAGTATTACCCAGTTACAGTTGTGTGTGATATGACATTGTAGAGTTTTCAGTACATCTCTGTAGTATTACCCAGTTACAGTTATGTGTGATATGACATTTTACAGTTTTCAGTACATCTGTGTAGTATTGTCCAGTTACAGTTATGTGTGATATGACATTATACAGTTTTCAGTACATCACTGTACTATTGCTCAGTTACAGTAATGTGTGATATGACATTGTACAGTTTTCAGTACATCTCTGTAGTATTACCCAGTTACAGTTATGTGTGATATGACATTGTACAGTTTTCAGTACATCTCTGTAGTATTACCCAGTTACAGTTATGTGTGATATGACATTGTACAGTTTTCAGTACATCTCTGCAGTATTACTCAGTTACAGTTATGTGTGATATGAGATTGTAGAATTTTCAGGACATCTCTGTAGTATTACCCAGTTACAGTTGCGTGTGATATGACATTGTAGAGTTTTCAGAACATCTCTGTAGTATTACCCAGTTACAGTTATGTGTGATATGACATTGTAGAGTTTTCAGTACATCTCTGTAGTATTACCCAGTCACAGTTGTGTGTAATATGACATTGTAGAGTTTTCAGTACATCTCTGTAGTATTACCCAGTTACAGTTATGTGTGATATGACATTGTAGAGTTTTCACTACATCTCTGTAGTATTACCCAGTCACAGTTGTGTGTGATATGACATTGTAGAGTTTTCAGAACATCTCTTTAGTATTATCCAGTTACAGTTATGTGTGATATGACATTGTACAGTTTTCAGTACATCTCTGTAGTATTACCCAGTTACAGTTATGTATGATATGACATTGTAGAGTTTTCAGTATATCTCTGTAGTATTACCCATTTAAGTTATGTGTGATATGACATTGTAGAGTTTTCAGTATATCTCTGTAGTATTGCCCAGTTACAGTTATATGTGATATGTCATTGTAGAGTTTTCAGTACATCTCTGTAGTATTGCCCAGTTACAGTTATATGTGATATGACATTGTAGAGTTTTCAGTACATCTCTGTAGTTTTGCCCAGTTACAGTTATGTGTTATATGACATTGTACAGTTTTCAGTACATCTCTGTAGTTTGCCCAGTTACAGTTATGTGGACATGACCTTGTAGAGTTTTCAGCACGCCTGTGTAGTATTACCCAGTTACAGTTGTGTGTGATATGACATTTTAGAGTTTTCAGAACATCTCTGTATTATTACCGAGTTACAGTTGTGTCTGATATGACATTGTACAGTTTTCAGTACATCTCTGTATTATTACCCAGTTACAGTTGTGTGTGATATAACATTGTAGAGTTTTCAGAACATCTCTGTAGTATTACCCAGTTGCGTTATGTGTGATATGACATTGTAGAGTTTTCAGGACATCTCTGTAGAATTTCCTAGTTACAGTTGTGTGCACTGGTAAACCATTCCTTGAATATCGAAAAATGATAAGCAACCATTTTCGTTTATTTCTGGTATTGGTATATATATATATATACACATATGTGTGTGTGTGTGTATAAATGAATGGTGTTTAATGCCCGTTTTTGCTACTGATGTACCAAAGCGGTGAACACTGATGATATAGGAAGTGAAATGATATATTGGAAAAGAATTTTTTAAGGAAAAAAACATTCTTATATACCCTAAGTTTAGGGTACCTCCCCGGCATTTGCCAGTAATGAAAACTGAGAAAATACTGGAAAAAACCTTTGTCAGGTAGGACGGTTATGGCGGGATTTGAATCCCAGACCTCTTGCTCACGAGTCCGTGCCTTAACGACCTCGTCCACCCGTGGCCTTGTGGTGTTTTTGATTATGGAAATTTTCACACAGGGCTTTTATGCTTTCTTTTGGGATGAATATCTATGAAGTATTTAGCCACCGTTTTAACAGCTGAGATAATACAAACGGTTGACACTGATTTTACATGAGATGACATTATAAACTGGAGAAGTTTTTTTTTTTTTGAGAAAGGGGGCGTTCCTGGTCTAAATTTAGGGTAATTTTTCGACATTTATTAGGGCTGAGTAAAACCTAGAAATAATTCAATCTGCGAGGACGGTCTTGGTAGGATTCGAACCTCAGATTTCTCGCTCACGATTCTGCTCTTTAACGACGTCAGCCACCTGTGGCCTTCAGGGTCGTAATGGGAAGATCAAGTCTTATCGCTTGTAATGATGGAATCCAGGTATGGGTCGCCGCCATGTTCACTATCAACGCTTACACCACCACCCTCGTCGATTTGTTCCGTTCTTTCACCAGCTTATAGCGTGGAAAAATGTAGAATGTAAAATTTATTTAGAAATATTCACCAGCTATTTTCACAACTCGACCGACTGTACGACAGTGACTAGGGCAGGTTGTATTTGACTTATGCATATTTTGATAGCTTAAGGTTCATTATTGCAAACTACGTTAATTACATTTTATGGAGAGGCTGGTTGCAAAACTTTTTGAATGCCCCTCCTTCCCTAAACTTAAGAGCAGAAACGTTCAAATCTCAGCGAATATTAGTAAAATTATAGTTTAAAAGTGTGAAGTATAACCAATAAGAGAGTGAGATTTGTGGAGAAGCCTAGGAAGACAGAGAAACGAATGAAAATACTCGATAGCTGTTTCAATAAGGAAATAGTTAGCAAAAACGACCACTATTAATAAAGAAACGAATGAAGTTTCGTTCAGAAATGAGCCTCTACTGAGGAAAGCCAAAGTTCTCTGCCGGAAATGAGTCTCTAATTTTGCAGCGGAAACCACAAGCCTTTAGCTAAGTAAATGCAGTACATTTTCTCCCCACAGGTTACGTAAACAAAGCTACAGAGTCAAGGTAAAGCATTCCTGGTATATTAGGATAGTGTTGAGAGTCAAATGTCACTCTGCAGACAGCAAATGTCACCATCAAGGTCTCTGAAGGCTTGACCTGACGTAACCTAACCGCCGTCGCCGCTAATCTGGTGGAACCTTGCCTTTCAATCTAGATTACATTTAATGATAGTGACGTTTTCCGACTACCATGTGCGGACTGTATGCACGCCTCCTGGACATTACCATTGGCGAAGACGTTAAGCAGGTGGGAGAGTCGATCTACCTTGCGGTTGGCCAATTCCTAGCACCGCCTTTTTCTTTCGGGTGCAGGTTTTTTATGCCGCTTTCTCCCCACTTCTTGCTTATTGTTGTTCCACCTGTTGCCATGGAGGGGAAGGCCAAGACAACCACGTGTTGGGAGTGGCAATGCCGTCTTCAGTTCGGTGGTAGAGGCTGACCAAGCAAGGTCAATACCAACACCAGTAGCTTCTTCGGACAGAGTGCTAGTGAGTTGCAGTTCGGATTTGTGATGTGGTAACTGAAGACTTTGTGCTCTTTAACCTTGGGCAGGTCTCCAGGACCTCACTAAGCTGACAGAAGACAATATTGTGACTAACTAGAGAATGCGTGGTTAGTGACCAGCATGGAGACTTGCGTGCTAATTCCTCAGGAGTTCTCTCTGGTACTGACGGCGCCGGCGCCTGCCTCCGTCGTGTCGGCCGCGGCGACCGTAGACCGCAATGCCAACAAGTTGCCAGAGATGAGGGTCAATGTGTGGACCAATGCCCGCATTCCGCAGGGCACCCTCATCTATCCGTTCCAGGGTACCATCCGTCTCGACAAGCTGGAAGTGTACAGCTATCTGGACGATAATGACGTAAGTAACACGTGCTGCTTTTTCTACCTCAGCGTTTACCGTAGAAACGGAGGAGGCGCTGTGTAGTTTATGTCGTTTCTTATGAGCCATGGGTGACTCTTTGTTTGCGCCATTGTGCGGTTACTGTAGAAACAGGGCAGATTCCCTTGGACACTGTATGTTTCCATGGCAATTCCCCGTCTGCGCTGCCCACACCTGGTATGGCTACTATAGAAACAGAGCAGGTTCTTATGGACACTGTATGTTTCCATGATAACTCCCTGTTTGCGCTGCCCACACCATGATATGGTTACTATAGAAACAGAGCAGGTTCTTATGGACACTGTATGTTTCCATGACAACTCCCCGTCTGCGCTGCCCACACCATGATATGGTTACTATAGAAACAGAGCAGATTCTTTGGGCACTGTATAGTTTCTACAGAATGTATCAGAATAACTATTCCTAATTTTCTGTTGTGATGCAGGACAGAAAACAAACATGTTTTTCTTACTAACGTAATGTCCAAAAATGCTTCGTTTTCAAGTTATAGTGATATGAAGGAAAAATTAACGAATCTCAACTTGGAAATATAGTTTGTTTGCTTTATATGGTTACAGAGTAACTTTTATTTTATCTAATATGTTAAGAAAATGCTATTGGGAGACTATAAGAACAGTCCAAATTATTGACAAACAAAGTATAACGCTTATGATTGAACGACGAATTCTTCGAAATATCTGAAGATCGTTAAAAGCAAGAATAATTCTAGTAACTAATTCTTCTGCAATATCGGTTTGTGTTTCATAAACAGTTTATTTATTATGACCCCAAACACAAAAATCAACTGCAGTCACATCTGGGGAACGTGCCGGCCAAGCAACTGGATCAACCTCTCTATCCTCAGTAAATGTACATTTAAATATTTTGACAATTTAAGCTGAAGCACCGTTTTGTTGAAACATACGTTTCTCCAAATATTAACCGCGATATCTTTAATTAACTCCAAAAACATTTCTGCAAGAAAAATGTCATAAACATGTTCATTCTATCGTGCAGACATAGCATATGACCCCACCAGGAAGTTATCAACAAATCCAACCCAAATATTTACAGAAAACTTTCGTTGATTGCGGAGATTCTCCACAGCTTTAGCATTGGTGTCACTCCAATGTGACTGTTGTGTGTATTAAAAAAGCATTTCTTAATAAATGTTTCATCTGCCCATAATATAGCAAAACCAGGCTCATTGTTAAGGGTATGTAAGTATCATTCTGTTAGGATACTCGTCTAGGATTAATGTTTGTACTTTTGTATATGAAATCACTCACTTTAAGACTCTCCATACAGACATACGACAACAGCTCGAGTACTAGTGCGTGGATTATTTCTAAACCTCATCTTCAATGTTCTCACAGTTCGATTCGCTTCTGAATTTACTTTCTTTACCTGGAACTGACCACTATCTCGAAGACGTTGATCCAGTCTTGAAAATGTTGTAAGTCAAGGAATATGTCGCTGAGGATGTTTCTTACAGATTTGTTTTGTCAAATTAGCATTGCAGTAAACTGCCCCAAATGTATGGCTGCACATTTGTGTACCGATGTATTTTAACAAACAAATCTCACAGAAGATATTTTGTGACATACTAACTCCAGTTGTTTATGGTAACAAGAATAACAAACATAAATGCAGTCATAAGGTGAGTGATGAACTCTGTCTTTTATATTGAAAACGAAGCTTTTCCGGACACTTCTTTATTACAAAAAAGTTTATTTTCATATCTTCTATTACACATAAAATTAGGAATAGTTATTCTAATACACCCTGTATAATAACTGTTGGTGTTGTTCAGACAATGGTGCGGTTTAATAACCGTTTTCACTACTGAGGCATCATAGGTAGTAAAACTGATGATACATGAGATAAAATGAAAAAAAAGGGGGGGGGAGAAGTCTTTGGTTAAAGTTTTGAATACCTACCTTCACGACATCTGCCATTGAAGAGGAGTGAATTTCCTGTAAATAACTTCATGCAGGGAGAATATTTCGGCACACCTTCCATTCAGCGATTTTGGTCATGCTTAGCGTTACCATGGTGACATAGCACATATTTATAGGTACTTTGTCAGCATTTTGTCCACGGACCCTCTTTATAGATCTTTGTTGTCACGGACCTCAAGGATTTAAAAATCTAAATTTGAATGCTATATACTTTTAAAAGGTGACCGACAATTTTCCAAATGGAATTCTTGTGATTTAAAATATTTATAATTTAATAATAATAATAATAATAATAATAATAATAATAATAATAATAATAATAAAAATTGCATTATAATAAATAAAACAACAAAAATAGCGTTTGTCGTTAATTTAAATTTCTGAATGAGAGATATGCCGTTACATTTCATTTACAAGTCGGTGTATATCTGACTTAATAACATAATTTTGTACTCTCTACTTCTTTTTAGAAAAAGGATGCTGAGATTGTTTTTTTACTGAAGTAATTTGTTACGAAAGGCATCAATGCTTTAATGGCTGGCGAGCCCTAGCCTGCGCAGATCACTGCCATGAGTGTTTTTGACTATGTATTTTTGGTATATCTATATGAAATCTCCCTTTGGAAGAAATAATCGCCTTCAATTTTACCGTAAATAAATATTCATAATAAATTTCTCGTTATTTATTGTTTGTATCTATATTTTCAAGAATACAGTACTCGCGGACTACAGTGTGAGAGCAGCTGGTCCAGACGTAGAGCAGTTATTTTATATATACTGGAAATCATTTCTATTGTTTGTTTCCATGGTGACAGTGCCAAAGCTAAAAATGTAACAAATGCAAGTATTGTTTGTCATTTACAATGCCAACACCCATGCGATGTATCGTTTTACAAGGGTAAGTCGTTAAGTAAGTTACAAACGGATATGGAACTTAAACAAACACGAGTGCTGATTTGGGAAATACTTTTATTTCTCAACATAGTCTCCTACTTGTCCCATTGTTTCACAAGTCCCTGAATTCCAGTAGCATAAAATTCTTTGAACGAGGTGGTATTTTCGCTTTCTACAGCTTAATCGTCGGGAAAGATGATGTTTAAGAGGACATAACAAATGGAAGTTGCTTGGAGCAAGGTCGGGGCTATATAGAAGATGCCCACTTGGCATTTCCCAGCATCTGATTTGTCTTGTTGGTAGTGTGAGGACGCGCTTTGTCATGCAAAAGCAACATTAATCCTGGTCGCTTCCGTTGAATAGCCTCACGAAGTTTTCTGAGGATGTTACAGTATAAGTCGGCATTTAATGTTTGTCTTTGAAACTGGAATGCGGTGAGCAGTATACCTTCGTGAAGGCTGCGAGCGGATGGTGTCACTTTGAACGTACGCTTTGTCTCGGGCTAGTAATGGTGACTCATTACTTGATATCGTGGTAGCGATTGAGATGCTGTAATCCTTTGCATTTTGTGTTGTGGGGTCAGCGTGTACAGACCTGTCATGCATTATGAGGTAGACCCCAAGAGCAGCTTCCCCTATGTCTATTTGTAAAGTGCCAATCTTCGTTGGCCGGCCGACGGGGTGTCTGCTCGTCACAGAACTTCTGCACCCATTTCTTAACAGCTTAACGTGACATGCGCTTCATATCGTAGACGATAAGCATTGCTTTACATCTTTCAACTGCTGTTTCGCTATTGTAAACATTGATTTTCTCGTGTCCAATGTCACTGTATTAATGCTGCCATCTAGTGGCAATAGTTTCAACCTTGTAGTACCCCACATTAGTTTATAAATTGCTTAACTTCATGTCCCTCAGTCTAGGTAACCAACCGTTTTAATTTAATACCCAAATAAGAAGCGTGAAC
This sequence comes from Metallyticus violacea, assembly GCA_030762175.1. Classification (NCBI taxonomy): domain Eukaryota; kingdom Metazoa; phylum Arthropoda; class Insecta; order Mantodea; family Metallyticidae; genus Metallyticus; species Metallyticus violacea. The sequence continues at coordinate 92,243,232 of CM060841.1, forward strand.
ACTTGCGGATACAACTAACTGTTAATTGTTTCACACATGACGTCGTTTGTGTAAGGGGGAGGGGTGAAGTACACGTGCTGTTGTCTACATGATCAGGCATGCGCGTCAGGCATTTGGAATATATCACTTAACTAGGAAATAAACTGGATTAAGAATGCCACGAGCAGTAAAATTTTGAAGTTTATCAAACGCACTAGTAAGCGGATATCAGAGTCGGTGAGTACATCGGGTGCGGTAAGGTTGAAAGACTTAAGTTTACTATGTATATACCTAAGTGTTGTGAAGTGTTTTGCTTGAACAAGGTTTACCATGTTTGTTTTAATATAGATGTTTGTGTGGTTTTACACATAAAAATCTTACAATAGATTAATATTTTATTATGATTATCATCCTTTAGCTATGTGTACAGTTACTAGAGCAGCATATTTTATAAATATTAATTCGCTCTGACAGGGCAAGCAATAGTTTAGTTTCCTTTTGGAGATTTTCCATAGGTTGAAGGAAATGGAATATGAAAGTGAGGTAATTGAAACACTATGTTGGTTTTTCCTTCCAAGAAAGGAACTTGTTTGCGTGGAAATTCCCTTGTATCGCGTCACAGAAATGTCCACAGACTACGAAAGAGGATATCGAACATCTGCACTAACATGATATAGTTCTACTTGAGAATTGCAGCAGCGGCTAGTGCGTTGCGTAACACAAACTGAATCTAACACATCTGTAATTAAAAATATTTTATTTAGCATAAAGAGTACACAAAGTTATTACAGTGAGACCTCTGGATAACGACACATATTTTATATGTTCTCTTTGGTTTTACATATCACTTTAATTAAGAAAGTCAGGGAGTTCGCAAACCTTCCAACAGCTGGAGGTGAGTTTTTGTAGGTGAGAGAAGCATTTCTTTGCTTAAAGATGAAAGAATGGAATTTTAACTGGAGCATGATTTGAATTTTTCAATATAATCTTCCTTGAGATATCAGGAACAACACACAAAATCTAAGATATATGATTGAAAGTATATGACATTTACTGCCGAGTGATGCCACCAACAGAAGGCTGGATGCAGGCGGCCGTCGTAGGGAAGAAGCAAAACACAGGCAACCTGACAACAATGAATTATTATGACATAAGCAAAAGCTACACAAGGTTGCAAATCCGTCACAGGACGGGTCCCCAGGTAATCCAAAGTGTTTACCAGCCTTCGAAGTAGTTTCCAAGTACATGGACGGTTCGTTGAAGAAGGCGCTGAATATCATCTGCTGCATGTGAGTTGCTAACATGAGCCACCTCGCATCGAAATGTTAGCAATGCCTGCTTCACTTTGGGAATGAGGTCATAAACACAGGGTCTGAGATCGGCGAGTGTGGAAGAACTTCCCATCCCCACCGCTTTAAAAGGCACTTGACACTGTCAGCGTTGTTCAAAACTTCTGGCCGTTCGGTGCGTAGTCACAGCGCAATTGTGGTACTGGGTATTCACAGTGGATGACACCTTGCCTGTCATATGCCATGACCTGTGTTTGCGTGGTAGTCCAGGGTGAAGCCATTCACTGAAGTGTCGCTTGAGTTCTGATTCAAAGGTCCTTGCCCACATTTCATCAATTGCATCCCCTTCCTAAAATCTCGCCACATGTTTCGTAGCGAGCCCACTTCTGTACCCCGTCCAATTTGCACACATTTTCCGCATGTTCACGTCCTCCAGCAAAATGCGTTGCACTGTTTTACGGAATTCCTATTTGGTACCAAGCTAACGATGCTAGGAATGGGACATGTGTACGAGATTGGAAAATTAACTGACGAGCCATACGTGCACACTATTGGCTGTAACGTTGATATGTGTGTGTTAATACGCCCATGTGGAAGTTTTCGTTACCTCTTGGTGGACTTCTACCGGAATTATGTGCCTCTGCCTCAGGGAATAACTGCCAACCCAGGGATACATATAGACCAGGTAAAGCCAAGAAACAACCTGGTACTCAAGAGTTAAGTGACCTGTATGGGAAACTGTACTTCCCAGATATTTTCCGTTTCCTGCAGATGAACCGTGTCAGAATCCTAAGAAATAATGTGGCTTCCAGAAAAAAAAAATTCAATGATATATTTATAATGCAGGTTTCATAAATGCAACTTTTTCGAGGTAAGGGAAAGAAAAAAAATGTATCGCTTTTCAGTATAATCTCCCATTTTTATACATCTTTAAATTACCTTTTCTACAGTTTTTAAATTAGCCAACAAAATATTTTTAAACGTCTTCCTCGCCTCATTCTCATCATAGCAGTTTTAAGAAAAGATAATCGCTGGAGACTAGATTTGAGCTGTAAAGTGGATGGTCCAGTTCACTGAAATTCGTTAGCTTAGTGTACAAAGTTCATTGTTGTCATTTTGTATTCCCGCCTATGAGAGGGGTTCGAGTTGAGACATGTTCAGTTCATCCTACAGTAACATGGAGCTGATACAGGACGAACCACATGCTTCTGTGAATTTCTGCTCTCGTCTCAACAAATCTTCAGCTAAAGTCTACAGAAAGTTTGTTCTTCCCTATAGCACAGCTCGAGATGCTTTAAACCTTTTAAAGAAGGGAGGGAAACAATTTAAAAAAGTAGACCCGGTGCTATACTTTTGAAATTCTGAACATTTCACTGGGTGCCGCACACACGTTGATAACTGACAATGCTTGCAGATTGAACAGCAACTAGCAAAGCTCTATGTGGTAAAAAAAGTTATGGTCGTCTCTCATTTTTCTATATTGAAGGCATTGTCGTAGCTGTACACACAACTGTAACTACAGAGATGTCCTTAAAACTCCGCAAGACCTTGCTACAAGCTGCATGATGCAAACTGAAGGAGCACTTCATGTGAAGTGGTTTCCGGTATGTCTTTGTAACGGTGGGGCAGTGCAAAGGGGACAAATTACAGGGACGAGAAAAGTTATGTTGTCAAACTGAGAATCGGAAAATAATTAAATTTTCGGTTTTGAATCTTCAGGTTAGTACTTACTACATGTACGCCAGGAACTATATTGTTTATTTCTCACACCACATATATACTTAATTATGCATTTGTCAATATTGCACTCTGAGACAGCGTTCGTATCCTGCTTCCCTGTTATGTTCTCACACATTTTATTTTATTAGTCCATTTGCTTTTTATTCTGGAGATCATACTTTCACTACAAGCAAAAATTATAAAACGGTGTTAAAAGAAAACAAAGCAAGATATTAAGTGAGGGTAGATAAAGCACTAATAAGTAAATTTATTCCAGTGCTCATAAATGCAGGGGGGGGGGGTACCCTAAACCTTGAATCTGGAAAAAACGTTGTCTGGTAGGAATTGAACTCCAGACCCCACGCTCTTAACGACCTCGGCCACTCTGTCGGTAAAGCAATTAAAGGGTAACGTGTGACTGACTTTATCCTTTTATTTCAGTCCAGCATCTTATTTTAAGGTTCTGGGTAAATTCCACGAAATGAAATTTTTCTCTTTTTGACACTCTTTTACAATTTTTGCTTATTATAAAAATGTTATTTCCAAAATATATAAATAAAAACAATTGAACAAAAAAAAATATTTTTGTTCGAGTGCAATAGGGAACTCTACTGCCATCTCTCGACTGAAATTGGTGCTGCGACATAACCATACGTATAAAAATACACAAAATATGGAAAAAATAAAGCACAAATAATTATAATAATAATAATAATAATAATAATAATAATAATAATAATAATAATAATAATAATTTGTGCTGTACATTATACGAGTTTATTACTAAGGAGTGGACCTAATTTAATTCAGTGTGGTTCCTCCATCTTGTTTTTATTCATGGGAACCAAACTCTAAGTAGGGCATTGTGCTATCAGGAAGATAGAAGGGAACAACACATGTGCTTTCAAAATAAGAAAGGGACTGGAAACAACAGTTACAATTGGATAGAAAAAGCGCATGGAGGAGGGCTAGGGACCGCTTTAGGGATATGGATACGCATCCGACAATAGATGACTTCACTGGAAGTACAGTCGGGGCTAAAACCGGAATAGAGATGGAGCAGTACATCAAAACAGGGGCTGCGTGGCTCAACTAGGGGCATGGCTCTTGATTAAGATCACTGACGAATATGTCTCATCTGTGAGGAGGGGTAATCATGGGCTCATATTCTGGCTGAATGTAAAGGTACAGAAGAATGGAGGGAAAAGTATCTAGCACTCTCCTTTACAGGATCGATCAGACAGAGATAGTCATACTGGGCTTTGTTGACAGGCAAGGAAGGAGGGGAGGAGATGGGTGAATTTGTGAAAAGTGAGACAGCTCAGGTCTGAAAAGACTGATAACCGGAGAGGGGGTTGAGGGAAATAAAATGACTGAACGCAGCTGTGTGTCATGACTTCTTTATATCTTTATGTGTATTTTTAATAATTTAAAATTATCTTATTGTGAACATGTAATGTAATATCTTGTGCTAAATCCAACAAATGCACCATAAAAGCACGTCCATCTGTTGAAGTAATTTTGTATTATTGGTGCCACTGTAATATATACATATACTGCGTCTACCTTACGGCGCCACTACAATAACTACACGATAAAAGTTGCCGTCAAACAGGTAGTTGTCGAAAGATTACATTCTCGCTTTGAATCGAATATACTTTATCTGTCCAATAAAATGTATGTAACAGATAGTTATCTACAGCTTAATTACCGAGCCGGAAATAGATACATTTTGTAGAAAGTGCTATCAAGTCTATTGTAATAGGCGGTGCTTTTTCTTTACATAGGTTTCTGTGAGAGTTCTGCTTGAAAGGCGAAAATAGAAAAAAGAATTACTGTAAATAAAAAAGAAAAAATATCAAAAATTTACAAAGAAATAGCAAAAGATAGCGCAGTATAAACAACGACAACATAACTCTTAAAAAGAGAAGAGGAACAACCTTCCTGTTTTTGCACCGAAACGTGTATTTGTTACAGCTGATTTGAAATTGTAGCAATTAGCGGTGTCGGCTTCTCTTAAACTTAATCTCTTTTGTTTTGGTATTGATAAGTCATCTAGGGATATATTGTAGTCAACATTCCTTTGCTTGGGTCATCTTTCAAGTTTTCACGGCTGCTCGGTCCAGTTGGAAACGTCTGAAGTTGATGGTGCAGAGCCCCGTAGAGTGTTTGTCATATCGTTTACTTAATAACCGCACGATGTTCCCATATACACGTCTACACTGCTATAAACAGCTATAGCTACTAAGATTCTTGACAAATCCATGTATTATTACACAAATGTTTCTATAGAAGATGCCGGTTTTGATACCAAAACTGCTTCGGAACTGTTGCCGCAATCTGTGGGTTATTCCGAGAACTTTTCAAATGATTGTCGTATTTTGTTTTTGTCATCAAAGTTAGGAGGCATTTCAAAGTCTTTTAGCACAGCTCAGGAAATTAGATAAGATTTTTTTTTTTATTTTATTCTGCATAAATAAGATAAAAGTTATACGAAGTATTCATTTTAATGTAACACTATAGAGCAAATAGGGAAAATTGAACCAAATCGTTTGTCACTGTCGAAAAAAGCAACTTATTTTTCCACAGACCAGGCCTTCATCAGCGGTGCTTTGTTTTTGTGACTATAAAAGGTGAAATATGCGCCTTCCGCATGCCAATTTGTACTTACAGTTACAGGAATGATTTCATACCACAGTACTGGTTGTTTATTACAATTTTTAAGGTAAAACATTGTGAAATAGGAGAATCTGGCATCTAAAAACGTTTCATAAAAAGTCAGACTGCGAGGTACTTCTTAGGTTTTCACAGTTGTTTTGTCATGATCCATGGTTTAATATGCTACCATAGCTTTAACCAACTTCTGCGGTTGGCATCACCAGTGGACGATGAACAACAACTAACTCCTAGAAGACAAAACACATTGATTCGTTTCTGTCTGGCCTGTGATGTTTCATCATCTTGTTGCAGAGTACAAATTAAAGATACCCAAAGCGAGTACATAGAACATGTAATAGAAAATATTGCACTATTGATTTAGGATTCAAAACGCATCATTTTTGTGTAATACAAGATATGCGATAAAATGAAGGCTTTACTTGTAATTATTATGTGTAAAGAAAAACAGTCTGTCACGCAGGAACTGCTAAATTGAGCGAAATCCTCACCGGCTAAATAACTTTTAATAAAAATGAATATAAAATACAAATAATTATAGCCTTATTAATTAATGAAATAAGTTATGGTATTAGGAGAACAGAATTATAATTTTTTTGATCTCTAAGTATTATAAACCACATTTTTAGAATTATTATTGTCATTATCATTATTGCTATTATTGAGATTAAACCAATGGTATACTATTAATTAAATGAAACATATGACCACTGATAGACAAAACTATACTGTGTGAGTATTTTTAAACATTTTAAATGTAATGTTGTTTATAAACTGAACCCTTGATATCATCTTTACATTCACTAAAATAGAGAAACATAACAGAAAGTTTCGAGTTACATTGTGTATTTAAGAAGAAGAAGACGTTTATATGTTTCAATCAAACAAAAAATGTTACTATTTAAAAAACACAATGTACTAAGTAAATATACACAATCAACAATAAACAATCGAAAGTTTCATCGATTTTCATTGACTTTGAAATTTAATTTAAGTGTTATTGTAGTAAAAACACGTAACGTAAACGTTTTCTGAAGGTTATTACAAAGCACTCTTACATACAAATATAATTCTCACGCACTCAATACATTAATATTTCACATTTAATATCTTCACGACATACTTTTGTTAAATATAAAACATGTGTATCGTTATAAATATAGTTTATATACTGAATTAATTTGTTCTTTTATGTTGAAACAGTATACAGAAAATTAAACGCAAGAGCGCTTTTTAAATTGCGGTTTTCAAGTATATCCCTACTCCTAATGGTCTAATTTTCCTAAATTATTTTTCTTGTTTTATTTAAATTATATATTAAGATTTTTAACGATAAATAAATATTGGTGCCGCTAAAACGATTCTTAAATTTTGAGTTTCAGGCATGCCTAATGTTCTGATTTTCATAAAATATTTTTCCTATTTAGTTCTAGTTTATTTAAATGGTACATATTGAGTTATGTTGCGAAAAAACAAATGTTGGTGCTGCTAGAGCGACTTTTAAATTTCGGGTTTCAAGTAAACCCCCCACTTTTAATAGTTTAATTTATCTTATTTCCAGAAAAAAAATATTTTGATTATTTAAATTTCAATGGTATATGCTCAGTTTCGATTATAAAAAATAAAAATTGCGACCAATAGAGCAATTTTTTTTAAAATTTTGCTTTAATGATCCAAATTTTCTGGTTTTTGAGTTGGATTAGTCGTTTGTTAATTGACCTTTATGTGTCGAGATTGAGAAAAACAAAAACAAAACTTGCGGCAGCCACAGTGTTAAAACGCACAAATACGTATTGTATATATTACATCGCTTTGGTTAACACCCACCCCCAATGGTCCAATTTTGTTGGGTTTTTTTAACTGGATGAATCATTTTGATTGTTATATGCCGAGTTTCGTTGAGGAGCAAAAAATTGTGGCTATATATATCTTTCCACTGAAATTTTTGGTGCCTAGTAAGTAGGGTCGATGGAGATTTGAAGAAATTTTCATGAGCACAACCGGATTTATAGAATCCTTCGGAATTCGCTAAAAATTGTCATTCTTTACTGAACAGATCTTCTAAAGGCACATTTAAATAAGTATGAAGAATAAGTGGTTTGAGGGAAATGAGAAGAATTGCTGTTAAAGGGGATAATAATAATTCTCATCACAGGCTCTGCCCTTTGCTAATTGGCTGACAGAATGCGTTGTCACATCTGTGTGGACCGCAATACCGTAAAGTGAAACAAAGTTAGTGACCTGTAGAAGGTCTGCTGTTTTTGTGCGCTGCAAATCCAGTTGAAGGTGATGAAAAAGTGGTAACATCACCTGCGTGGGTCGTTACTTGGCATTCGTCTTCCTTTGTTTCGCTGCTCCACTGTTTCTAATATCATAAGAGAACACTTGCTTACAAAATTATTTTTGCATACTCTAAACGAGGACGATAAGCGACTGTTTGCAGTTTTTGAAAGTTATGCAGAGTGACGAGATAGAAGAGAGTTTAATTTGACGGTCAAATTACACAGGGTAGGGGCATATAAAGTGTTAAATCCTATAACCAACTCCAAAAGATTTATTCTAACTGTAGTATATAGATTTTGTCGGTACTGCATACATTAATTACTTTGATTAAAGTGTCACACTTCATATTTACAAATTTTAACTCTGGTGGTGTAGAGTTTGTGTGAGATGGTCATTTTTTACATACTTTACATTAAAATGTTATCTTAGAAAAAGTAAATATTAATGGCAACTTAAAAGTGATAAATGTAGTGTATTTCCAAAAGTTGAATTAATGGAGAAAAATTAGTACACTTATTTTTTGATTATATGAAATCGTCTTCCATATAGAAGGTGTGAGTTATAAGATAACTTTTTAATAATAACCCGAACTTGACTTTTATTAGTGTGCAGTTTCTTTATAGATGAAGGAAGTAAATTAAATAACACTATACCATTGTGGTAAATACCTTTTGGAAGTGTCTGCAACTTGTTACTGTTTATTCTCGTTTCTTTGCTGTGTATATCTAAGTTTATTATGAACTGTCTACTACAAATGAAATTACCGTAGAAGGTACTCGCAAGGTAATGGTAAAGTTACATGTGTTTTGAATATTGGTTTATAATGAGTTTACCCCTCCATTATTCTTATTACTAGTTTTTTGTTGTATATGGAGTATTTTTTTAGCATTTACTGGACTTTCCCAGAACATTATTACATAAGTCTTAAGGAATGGAAGTAAGCAATAATGTGGAGAGAAATTAACGATAACGCACACCGCATTCATCATTACCTATTCACGACTACAAGATTAGCGCTTGCGAACTTTTTATTTCCATAGCTGAAGTCTACGATGAATGGATGAAGATCACTCTCAGTTAATGATAAAAAACAAAATTTGCCCAATCTCGACAAACCCGTATCAAGACTGCTTTCAGAAGCTCAAACTCCGTTGGAGGGGGAAGGGTGAAGTTCAATAAGATGCAGCCAAGCCCAAATTTTAAAAAAGTGTGGTTATTTTTTATAACACATCCCATGTCACTGTAATTTTACATTTTTATTTACAAAAGATATCACAATATATATTTTAAATGACGCCACGATTCTTTTTGTAGTTGATTTAACAGTTCCTTAAAATATGCATCACTCATAATTAATTGCGACCCTTTAATTTTTCTTCCTTGCGTTTTGTATAATTAACTTTGGAAAATTAATATTTTAAACATACAAATTCAACAAAATGCTTATGCAGGGGATGTAAATACACATTTTCAGGTGTATTTGACACGTTTTCTGCTCAGGAATAAGAAATTCATATATTTCAAAGAGACAGTTGCTTTTTTTAGCATCTCAAATAGTTATTCAGGACGTATTGCTTTTAGCGAAGAGAAATCCAGGAGAATGTCAACCACAAATGAAATTAAAACTAAATTCAAATCTGTGCCTTCTATTTCTTTTGTAGCCGAATTTTAGGCTATACCCAAACCAACTGATGAGCATTATTTTATTATTGCATTAGCACAGCTGCTGAATTTTCTTGATCAAATATAAATTTTAAAAACAAATCTATAATTTTGCATTTAAAACTTCTAAGTTGCAGTAAATCAAATAAACACTTTCTTTTTCCTATTGCAGTTGACATCTCCGTTAGGAAAGTGCAACACTTGACATATATTAGTTGCTTTTCCTGTTTCCGACAGGTTGACGAACGTACATAAATCTTATTCACCACCCTGGTTAGGAAGACACAGATGTATTTACTCCTTTGACTCCAAACGTACTGAAAAAAGACCGGTTTGTTGTATTTTTATAAAATTGAAACGTGATGCAATGTTCTGTACGAGTTTGATATTACACCGCAATATCTAAGAGAAGTTTTTTCTCCCGCCGTCAGTTGTCAGTAGCATCAATATATAGCCCAGCTGGTGGCACCGTGTTCCGGGGAACTAAGTATCAATAAAACGGAGTCATTTCCAGCCTTGAAAAGAGAGGCAGACACATTTTAATGGTCCTGCAACTGGTCTTGTTGAAGTACACAGAGGGTATGGGATCCTGTGCTGGAGACTTCAACGAGCGGTAGAAAACGAACCCAAAATGGGAGTTTTAATGCCGCTGATATCTCAGAGCGAACGAGGCAGCATTCCTGCTTCCTTTTTAGAGAGCTCTTAGGAATTCTCTCAGAGCTGAGTGTTTTCTTGACAAGGCTGCCGAGCAAGTTTTAACAGTCCGCTATTGTTTGACATCCTTTCATTCATCTGAAGTTTGAGGCACCGAGCATTTGAGCTTGTGAAGTGTTCTTGTAATAAATCTTGAGTCGTTTTAAAAGGAAATATCATGTCAACTGCGAAAATCAGATTAAGTTCCGGGCCACCTAAGTGCGTTTCTTATAGGAGAACAGATTCGTCGCGCATAAAGTGGTATTTACATTTTTACTGAAAACATGAAACCATACTGTAATAATAAACACTGTTTAAAGTGATGCTCCTCGGCGGCAAACTTCCATATATTTCACGTAACTTTTCTTCCGTAAGAATTATGCATGTATTTAGTTATTAAATATGCATTTGGACTCACACCTGGTGGCAGTGGAGAAATAATGAAATTGCAATATTTACAGCCTGAACTTAGACTTATTCATACCAATATAGTGAAATACATTTTAACCTAATTAAATAGATGCTAATGTAATTAATGCTATCCTAATTATATATTTATGTATTTCAACTATTTAAATATATTTCAGTCTAATTAAATAATTTTACACTAATTAAATATCTGTTAATCTATATTTGATTTAATTAAATAAATTTATACTAATTATTAATTTTAACCTAATAAGAATCATTTTAGTCTAATTATTTAAATACATTTTAATCTAGTTAAATACATTTTACTAATTAATAAATGTTATAACTTTCAATCTATCTACACTGTGCGATCAGTGATGTGCGCGGGGTTTTTCTTATAGCGAGCCCCCATTTGGTTGTCGCGCTGTGGAGGGGTAGCAAGCCCACTTGTTTACTTGTTGGTTGACCTTGCTAACTGTTGCAGTAGTAGCACAGCAGTTCCCGGGTGTGTGTTGTGTTGTTAGCTTCTTAATCCGATAGTATCCATAAAGTATATTATGCTTCGTGTGTTTACAACGGCACAGCAGGAACATTTTTTTTTAGTTGATTCCATTACTTATGTGAATATCATAAACTTTTTTTTTTTTTCAAATAATTAACTGTGAGGGAGCTTGATCTTGCATTTTTCCAACAGAACTCTGTCACTGCTGACATTGCGAATAATTCCATGAGAGCAATTAACAATGTGTTTCCACAAGACAGAGTTATTAGTAGGAATTTGTGATACCCTCTATCCCCCGATTAAACAGCCTGCGATCATTATCTCTGTGGTAAATTAAGCAACGCCACGTGCAAGACAAGCCCGCACACTATGCAAGAACTCAAAGATAATATTCGTCAAGAAATTATCCGGGTTTCTCAAAATGAACTACAGCGAGTGATGAATAATTTTCTAAAGAGATGTCAAAAATGTGTGGGGAATGAAGGCGGGCAGTTTCAACACCTCATTTGATAATCTGGTAAGTAATGAGGCTCTTAAATTGGTTTGTGTGTTTTGTATGGTTTGTTTGTTTTATCCTCCCGCTAATTACCGAGACTCAGCTAACGAGCGGCAAAACACTCCGGAGAAAACCAAACTGATCACACTGTATATTTGTCAACTTAATTAAATATTTTATAATACGGTGGTTCGGAGCACGTTCCTTGTCCTGTTACTTTTTACAAGGTGGCGACTATTTTCTTAAGGATCATCTACTTTCCAAGATTCCATTTTCACTTACAGTGACATAACTAATTAAGAACAATGAAACTGTGAGAGAAGCCTCCCTCAAATTAACTTCAAGCTGCTACCTGCACTTGCATTATAGGTCTTGACGATTGGCTTCTTCCAATAAGGAGTCTCAATATATATAAACATAGTTTTAATTTCGCTATCATCTACCTTAAAATAATTCCCTTATGCAACTATACGCTTTTTCCACTTTGTGGAAGTCTGTTCTGTCCTAGAAGCGTGTCACGCACATTCTTCAGCTTTTGATTCGTGTTTTGAAAGAGGAGCCAAATCTGGCGAGTGGCAGATAATGAAGGTGATCAATGACGCTACGCACGAGAGATTCATTTGTTAGTAACGTTTGTGATCGGGTGCATTGTCATAATGGAAAACCCGATTCCGTTTACGTCACATTTCAGGTCGTTTGCGCAGAATATTCTCTTCGCGCCATTGAGAATGATGTTGACAATGCCCTGAACAGTTTGCCGACGATCTTCAAGCACAAATCGTGTTAATTTTATTTATTATTTTGCCTATTTTCGACATTTGTACTCCTGGACGGCCTTGCTGCGATGTTGTGCAGGAGGAACCAGCCGAATTATTTCAAAGACCCCGTTCCAGATTCGCATATTTGACGCAGAATTTTGTGTTGGTTCTCTGTTATATTTTTACTGTCCGTTCACGAGGTAACAAAAGAGGGTGCCTTACAACCGACGATGTTCACAGAACAATAACAAACACATGTGTAATTAAATGCGAATAATTACTTTTGGCTAAGTTAATTCTGCAGCTATGGATATCGAATATTTGAGCTGGTAAAAATACTGGCACATTTGTTTTTATGCTTTTTATTGAAAACGGTAAGAACAAACCCTTATTTTTTAGGAGTGCAATTAATTTTGTAGTAATAAAAATAATATAAACGCACTTTTTAGGAATAAATACTGTCAGTAATAGACAACATATAAACAAAATTGTAGCTTAGCAAGTAATGAAAATGCACTTGCATTAAAATTTAATCGAGCTGGGGGATCAGGCGATAACCCGGGTTCATATCCCATGGGAACAGCCCCTCACTGGTCACTTGCGTTCTTCATTTTCCACAATTTTTCCGCTCTCCTTTGTTTCTGTTACAGGGGCGAGGTGGGTTGGCGCGTTGTGACGGTGGTTTGCGCTTTGGAAAGTTTCTGCCTGCACTTCTGAGGGGGGGCTCCCCCGGCGTCTGAAAACAATGTTAGGGACTGATTTACGTCCATGCCTAACCGCTAATAGATCTTGCCGAAAGGAGGCATAGACAAAAATGGATTGCCCATGAGCTGGACCGAAGAATCAAAATATCTTTCTCTGCCCTTGTAAACAACGATCATGACAAACATTCTCATTCTAAAATTTGATTTTGCGATATTTTGTTAGCTTAATGTATAACGTACATATGGTAAGAGAATCGTTGCTGTCACTTCTGGTTTCCGCCTTTGAGAGGTGTGCAAGTTGAGGTATATTCAGTTCCGCGTACGACGTACGGAGATGACATATGATGAACAATATGCTGCCCTGAAGTTCTGTTTTCGACTCAACAAATCTTCAGCTAAGGCCTATACAGAGAGTGTGTTCTTCCCTATAGCACACACAGCTCGAAGATTGTTTAAAGAGGAGAGGCAACCAACTTCAAAGGAAGGTGCACCTGTACGAGGTTCCAATTTTTGTGCTCTAACGGAGGAAACCTTTAACAGCGGTGCTATCATTGTGAGGGAGGATCGACGAATAGCATTAAGAACATTCTGAACACTTTGCTAGTGCATGGGAGGAGTCCAAGTTTGCATGTTTCAGGAAATTGCGGAGTTTCTTTCATTATCAACATAAAGAAAAGCAGAAATGGTTGCTTATACTTGGAAATTTACGGTTATCTCATTTTTTGATAATCAAGGAATGGTTGTGGCAGGCATTTTCCATCACCAGAAACAGCGGCGACGATTCTGAAGGACCTGGGTAAAAATGATTTGAAGACTGACAGAAACGCTGGTACGGGTGCATTGCATTCAACGAGGACTACTAAGGAGCGTTCTAAAAGTAATAGGTCTGACCAAGATTTAAGATATTTTTTTCTACACAGTTATCTTGTTGGGTTAGTTAACTACTTTCCAACTTTTGAATGCCCCCGTCAATAAAATAAAATTTGTCCATCTTGAAAAACAAGCGTCTGTCTCGGCTTCAACCTCGTCATTTGATGTAAAGCTTCGTCCACCCAGCCATTTCTTCAGGTTTGGGAACAAAAAGTAGTCGCTGGGAGTCAAATCGGTCGAGTATGGCCAATGTGGAAGAATTTGGAAGTGAAGGTCATGCAGTTTTGCAGCAACAATCTCAGACGTGTGTGAAGGGACATTATCGTGAGGAAAGAGAACTTTATTTTTCGCAAGTGTGAACGTTTCAGTTGGTCCCGTAGTGAAGCGTAATACTCGCCTGTGATAGTTCTGTCCTTCTGGAGATAGTCTAAGAGCAGCACACCATGAATATCCCAGAAAACCGTAGCCATGACTTTTCCCGGAAGATAAAACCAGTTTTTCTTTCTTTGGTGCACTTTCACCTGTTGCCACCCTCTGTTTGGACTACTTCTTCGTCCCTGGCGTAGATTGATGGATTCATGTTTGATCTACTGTTATGAAACTTCGAAGAAATTCATTGGAATTGTGTTTAAGCGAGTTTAAACACTCTTGCGAAATGCGCTTTTGGACCCCAGTTAACAAACATGGCATTCATAAAGAAGAAAGCTTTTTTGTGTAAAACGTAGTGAACACAGCTATCGAGGTCTTTGCAATGTCAGCCAACTACATTACCTTCAATCGGCAATCATTGAGTAGGCATAGCCATTTTTTGTCACAATCTTCTGGTCGTAGCAGTTTTGGGACGCCCTGAGCGCTCATCAATTTGAATGGATGGATGTACAACCATTCTTAATTTCAGCAGTCTACGTTTTAACCGTTTAAAACGAAGGGAGAGAAACCTTTAATGTGGAATCTAACTCCTTTTATATTTCTGTTGGGGTTAAACTCTTCAAAACTAACTACTTTATCACAGTTGGTATTTCAGTTTTATGTACAGAGGGTGTCCAAAAGGTATACACACTTCAAGCAAAGAAAAAACTGTGTTAACATAACAAAATTTAATTCACACAAACAGAAAATGATGAGCACTAATCATCCTAGACTTTTACAGTTACAACAGTTGCTCAAAATGCCCACCATCAGCGTCGATACACTTCTGAATACGTTGAACTACTGATTGAGCAACGTTTGCGAAAGTATCTTCAGCGATTGCAGCACATGCCGTTTCAATTTTTTCCTAAAGTGCTGCTAGTGTAGCTGGTCTGCCCAGATCTGCCCTTATGAACATCGCATACGGTACCATGAGTCTTAAATTTATCTCGAATGCGTGCAGTTGTTACTCACGTTGGCGGTTCTGTTCTGTACACACGTCCCCATTGCCTTTGAACTTCAACAGCATTCTCGGTTTTCCAATACCACTATAAAATTGGTTTCCACTGTTCATACGATAATCTTGGCTACATTTTGTTGTAGCAACACTAGCATAACGTAATGTGAATCACGTCTGTTTACAGAACATCATACGATAATCTTGGCTTCATTTGTTCATTGTTGATTTAACTGTCACGTAGCAACGCTAGCATAACGTAATGTCAGTCACGTCGGTTTACAGAAATCACACTACACATTACTGTTATTTTTCGGTCCAACTTTGAAATAGATTAAATATATTAAATATTTGGCACCCTTGGTATTTTGTATAAAATGTTAACATTGGTTTATTTACACGATCGTCACAAACAAGTGACTATACTTGAGCGTCTGAAATTTTACAGCCCGCTATCTAAAGGATTATACTTAACAATATGACAGTAATTTGGCTATCTTTACGACATCTCTTAGTCACACCGAGAACTTTTAAAACACCCCTCGTACTCTAAGAAATATCATCAAAATTATGATAATTATTTATGGAGCAGTCTTAGTACAACAACCTGGTATTTGAACACCAACAAGTATTAAGTTTTGATAGAGGGATATAGCCTGCACGGGAACCGTTACCCCATGCATAAGTAAGCAAGACAGAACATAACAGAACGAAATGTTCCCATAGCAACTGGTTTTGTTCCAGACTCTAAATCATTTGGAGCGTGTTCTCTTAGAGGCAGAGAGCAGTGTTTCATCTGTCATAAATTAGATCAGGTGAGTGTGGGATACTAATTGTATATGTCACTGATGCCACTTGCTTTCGTTTTCCTGGAGACGACAGTGAATAGCTAATTTATGTCTCCTGTTTTATTGTTTAGGGAAATTTATTAGAAGTTTAAAACTACTGATCTATTCAAATTTTTTTGGTTGTATCTACTGAAACCGCTCATCGTTTACAACCATCCAAAACAATGTTTTAATACTTTAAGCTATAAACCGTTTTAAACTTGAATGACCCAAGTTGTGTGTCAAGGATATTTCTGCAGAACGCATCACACGCTAAAAGCAAGCATTTGGTGATCAAGTATGTTCATTTGGTACACACAAGATGTACATATAATTTGAAGCGGGGGTGAGAGAACAGTTTGCAAAGCGAAACACTCCAAGGTGTAAAATTAGCTGAAAAGGAAAGAAAAAGTTGGTTTTAAAATATGTTTATTCATAAGGAAAGAAAAAGTTGGTTTTAAAATATGTTTATTCATGTCTAAACCAATTATTCTTTATTCAACACTGTAGCAAATATTTAGGAAATAAACAGGGTGTTTAAACAAATTTGTTACACTGGATTACGCACATTTCTATGTTTTGGGATGTAAGACGGTGGTGCTTTGAACTCAAGAGATCTTTATATATGGGATTCCACTGAACGCCCGTTTTTACTACTGAGGCACCACAGGCGGTGGACACTGATGATACATGAGATGAAATTATATTTTGGAAAGAATTTTTTTTTAAGGAAGGAAACATTCCAGGCCTAAGTTTAGGTTACCTTCCCGTCATTTGCCACTTGTGAGAACTGAGGAAAAGCTAGAAAAAATCTCATTAGGGAGAACGACTCTGGCAGGATTCGAACCCCAGACCTCCCGCTCACGAGTCCGCGCCTTAACAACCTCGGCCACCCGTGACGGTGTTCATGTACGGAGGAACTCCACTCAACATCTGTGGGAAATAATGCAGCTTATTTTGTAAACACACGGAAAGAGAGTTCACTGGAAGTTGCAAAGGTTTCCACATCCAAATTGTTGAATTCAAGTTCGACATTGTCAAGGTTATTCCTCATAGTTGTCAACTTCTTCCTTCTCCATACCTTCTTCTTCTATTTCTTCTAAACTCTGAATCATAAAAGGCAAATACCTGTGTATATGAACCAGTTTCACCAAACATTCATATTTGCCGCGTGTTTTGTTTTCTTACAAACTTTGGTTAGACTGGTTTTTATAACATTTTCTAGGGTGGCCTCATCCCGTACAAAGGTTTGCGTGTATTTCTCAAGGAATGATTTGAATGCAGGAGCGTTGACCTCTTGGATTGGAATTGCTGACTGAACTTATGCCATAGTAAGATGTGCAGAGAACTGACTCGATGACTGCTGCTTTTCAGATGTTGAAGTGAAGGCACATACCAAGATGATTGCGACTTGTGGACCTCGATGTGCCTTTTAATGTTTCTCATCTATCGAAGTATTTACATTGCGAATTAGACCATTAGTGTCCATATCTTGTTTCTTGAAAGTTCCCTTCTGAATTTTTGGCATCATAGAGTACTGGGGCTGCAACAATACAAAAACAATCACATAGAGATTTCACTCTTCTTTACACCGTGCGATCAGTTTTGTTTTCCCCCAGAGTGTTTTGCCTATGGGCGAGCCGGATCTCGGTGATTAGAGGGAGGGTAAAACAATAAGATAACAATACAGTAAAAATTTAACAGGCTCATTACTTATCAAATTATCAAATGAAGTATTGAAACTGCCCGACTTCATTCTGCACACGTCTCTTTAGGAAATTACTCATCTCGCTGTAGTTCATTTTGAGAAATCCGAATATTTTCCTGAGTAATATTATCTTTGAGTTTTCTTTTTTTATTTGTTTGTTTACGGACGCTCTTTAACATCTGAGGTCATTAGCGTCCCCTTCAAATCGAGGCGTGAAACGGCCGATAAATTTTGCTCAGAAGCCTCTTCTTTCAGGCTTGAGGTTCTTTTTCGTGCCGTAAATGTACGACACGGGACCCACGGCTTTACTTCCGTTCCGAAGGAAGTCATACTTAGGATTTTTACACCCGAAAAAATCCATCAATCCTGGCCGGGTTTGAACCCGCGATCTTGGGTTTAGAAGGAAAATATGGTTACCACTACACCACCGGGACCGACTATTATCTTTGAGTTCGTGTACGGTGTGCGGTTTCGTTTTGTATCACTGTGTGACATTCGATTTTATGCATTTTTCAGAAAACATCTGAATTTGATTACAATAGCAACCGCATAACTGAAAGAGCGTGCTTGACATTTCACGCTAAATACAGAGAACCAACTTGCTGTATTATTTTACAAGAAATCAACGTATAAAACTAAAAATATTTATATCAGAATCTGTGTTGAGAGAGAGAGAGACATAAAATGCGTCATCCATAGCAAATACATAATGGACTGTTCCGGAGCGCGGATAATTGCACTGACCGATTATGGCCGGACATGCCCTGTTTAAGGGTAGACCCGGCTCGAGGTGGGGCTGCGATACGCTAATATAGCACGCACGAAATGTGCTGGACGTTGGACCGATGATAGCGAGTGGAAAGGAGAGGGAGGAAACGGAGGGAAAAGTGGAGCGAGAAGAATTTTGTGCCGTACTTGAAGAGATAGTCACGTTCATGTTCTCCACCCTTATGGGTCACACTCTATATCGGGGCAAAATGGCCTCTAGAGAAAGAAAGTGATTTTACGACTTTACTGTGGCTTCAGTATTTCTGAGTGTAGTCGTTTGTAGGCGAATCAGATTCCAATACACGAATCTTTAGTTCACCGTGGTCAAGCTCTAGCACTGAGCGACCGTGTCCTTCACACCCATAACTGCTTACTGAATGTGTGGAGTTCATTTCCGCCATTCTCTTACATAAAAATTAAATATATCGTAGGGCGGGGCCAAAAATTCTCAAATGTTGTGTCATCTCTTAGCAACGAACCTCCTTTTTGAGCACGAGGAGCGGGCCGAGGCAGGAACATCGTCTTTAGTAGCAGAAATGTGTACCTGGAATCCGTGTTTCACATGTTCCTGATCTACCTACCCCTTCCTCTTTAACTGGCCACGTCAGCAGGCCTTGTTGACTATTGGTTTAAGCAGATCGAATGTTCACGAAACCCGCGTTATTGTCAAGCTAAGTGGCTTTCTCAAGGTTGTTTCATCGACATATGAAAGAATGAACTTGGGCTGCTAGGCCCGGGGTCTCTTTTCATCGAATCCCAGAATGAATGCAGTTTTGAAACGTTATATTACATTTTTTATTATGTTCTATTATGTTCCTTTATTATAAATTTAGGTCGCCAAGGAATGTGAATTTATAAAACAAGATATCGAAGGTATTGTAATTAAGAGATAGCATTTAACATTTATCTTTCCAATATTTTTAGCCTAAGGCGTTATCGTGGTACTAGTTTCATTGTTGTCACTTCCGGTTGCTATCTGTGAGAGGTGTGTGAGATGAGATATGTTCAGCAAAATGAAGGAACAACTTGTTGCTTTCGTCTCAACAAATCTTGGGAGAGTTTGTTCTTCCCCTTAAGTTTAAAGATGTGAAGAGCTGCAGTTTGAAGAAAACATTAACACTGTTCCAGTTTGGGAGCGAATCATAAAATAACATTAGGAACATTTTCAGATATGTGAAAATTTCATTGGGTACCGCGCACAGATCGGTAACTGAAAAATTCACATGAGACGTGTTTGTGCACGGTGGGTTCCAAGATTGCCTCGGGATGATATTACAGGAACATGCGGAGATTCTTTGAACGGTACTCACTATTGATGAAATTGGTTAAGTCATTTCGATCCTGATATCAAACAGCAAAGCCCTGTAAGCAAATATCCATCAGCACCAACAAAAATAGCTACTTCTAATTTATTTAATTGGACAATTCTACAGAAATGTGCTGAAAACTCTACAATGTCATATCACACATAACTATAACTGGGTAATACTACAGAGATATACTGAAAACTCTACAATGTCATATCACACATAACTGTAACTGGGTAATACTACAGAGATGTACTGAAAACTCTACAATGTCATATCACACATAACTGGGTAATACTACAGAGATGTACTGAAAACTATACAATGTCATATCACACATAACTGTAACTGGGTAATCCTACAGAGATGTACTGAAAACTCTACAATGTCATATCATACATAACTGTAACTGGGAAATACTACAGAGATATACTGAAAACTCTACAATGTCATAACACACACAACTGTAACTGGGTAATACTACAGAGATGTACTGAAAACTCTACAATGTCATATCACACATAACTGTAACTGGGTAATACTACAGAGATGTACTGAAAACTGTACATTGTCATATCACACACAACTGTAACTGGGTAACACTACAGAGATATACTGAAAACTATACAATGTCATATCACACATAACTGTAACTGGGTAATACTACAGAGATGTCTGAAAACTCTACAATGTCATATCACACATAACTATAACTGGGTAATACTACAGAGATGTACTGAAAACTATACAATGTCATATCACACATAACTGTAACTGGGTAATACTACAGAGATGTACTGAAAACTCTACAATGTCGTGTCACACATAACTGTAAATGGGTAATACTACAGAGATGTCTGAAAACTCTACAATGTCATATCACACATAACTATAACTGGGTAATACTACAGAGATGTACTGAAAACTATACAATGTCATATCACACATAACTGTAACTGGGTAATACTACAGAGATGTACTGAAAACTCTACAATGTCATATCACACATAACTGTAACTGATAAATACTACAGAGATGTACTGAAAACTGTACAATGTCATATCACACATAACTGTAACTGGGTAATACTACAGAGATGTACTGAAAACTCTACAATGTCACATCACACATAGCTGTAACTGGGTAATACTACAGAGATGTACTGAAAACTATACAATGTCATATCACACATAACTGTAACTGGGTAATACTACAGAGATGTACTGAAAACTCTACAATGTCATGTCACACATAACTGTAAATGGGTAATACTACAGAGATGTCTGAAAACTCTACAATGTCATATCACACATAACTATAACTGGGTAATACTACAGAGATGTACTGAAAACTATACAATGTCATATCACACACAACTGTAATATACTACAGAGACGTGCCGATATTCTTGCAAGACCATATTTTTGGATGCCGAACCCGAAAATATACCCGCCGCACGTCACTAGTTTTGTTATTGAATCTCTGATAAAAACCGTATGAAGTGTACCTCTTCCCACCCTGAAGCACAGATTTAGCTCCGCGTGACTTTTTCCTTTTCACAAATTGAAGAAACATCTTTATGGGAAGTATTTTCCATCATCAAAGCTGTTATAGAGTATGGCTACAAAAAGTCTTAATTTACATTTTAATATAAACGAATATCTACAACTGTTTGATCCAAATAAAATAGGATCAAGTTACTAATCATGGGATTTGAGATTAAAAAATATCTAGGCTCAAAGAACGTTGGTGTTAACTGTAGATTCACCTATCTTTAAATGGTAGCGCTCTTTTACTGGATCGATCTTGCAGCTCTCTGCCGAACCACAATACTACACAATTATATTTGCACGTAGAACTGTAACCACAAAAGAGTTCTAAGAGAACCAACTTATAATCGCCCTGGAATTCTCCATCATCCAATAATGTTTGTTTTATGGACCGTTCTGCAGGTTGTCCAATAAGAAAATATAATAACAGTTTCTTAAAGTGTTCTGTTTTTAGTATATCTCATTTCAGCTGTGATTTGCACGCCTCTTCCAACTAGTGATTCACAAGAGTTGGCGGTTGCATATTGCCATAAAAAAGAAACAAACTAACGTTTAATTTTGTACGCCAGCCTCTACCGTAAAATGTTGGAATAAATGCTACAAATCACAAAAGACAAAAAATTGCCAATTTGGAAAGATAAACAGAATGCCATTTATCTGCTAATGTTAATAAGCTTAGTCATGTCTGATAGTGGCAATGGAAATAAAGCACGAAAGGTTCTGCAGGTCAATCTCACATGTATGTTATAAGTTGGAGACACGAGGATTGGCTGTGATTTTTCCTTCGCCGAACCGCTTAACGCGGTCGGTCGGTTCAAGCTGGTACCGCAGTGAACCGGTGTCAAAAAGTTCCTCAACTATGATTGTTGCGTAAGTTATTACTAACACTTTGAAAGTACATTTGCTCACCATTATCAAGCAAGAAGATGCTGAAACCGCCTCCTTCATTTTCTGGCATTGGTTTATGAAATTAACCGTTACCGTCTACAGTTCCCTCTAAAAATGGAAGAAATTTATTCACGCGTGTTCTTTTTCAGTTCATCTAATGCGTAGATAGTCCTTTTATGTCCCCCGGAGTTAGGAATGGCAGGGCGTTAAATCGGAGGACCAAGACGCCATATGTTGTAAATCATGACTCTATCGTGGAATATTTCAGGAATTGCATCAAGGAGACATGGGTTGTATGGCCATCGCAGAGTCCTGTTGGAAGTTCCCTCACAGTTCGTTCACCGAAAATGATTACAAAATATTATTAATTGTTACTTAAAAACAAAATAGGAGCTAATACGCACGACGCTGTTATGTTTTGATCATGCATGGGTTGCTCATAAAGCAGGTCAGGTTTTTCTGGACTCCAGTGTCGGTTGTTTTGCATACCCACTTAGGTGGAAACAAAATTCGTCTTTAAAGAAAATTACATTAAATTCGAAAAATCTTTGTCATGCATACTATTAAAAATCCATTCACTCACCCGGTTTAAGTTCTTGCACTGTAGTAATTTGTAAATTTTAATTTCAGTAGCTTTGTAGCCGCTCGAACAGATTTCTAACGTTTTTTTTTTCTGTGAATACTGTACGTGGCTGTGTAACATTTTGTCAAGAATACTTCCCTCTTCATGGAAGTTATTTGCCAGTCTGTGAATCAGCTTTAACTTGGAAACAATATCCATACACCACGAGCCAAATCGAAAGTAAGCATTCTTTAGGGAATAGAATACCTAAATTGAGCCATATTAACGCAATTAATAAGCCACCTAATGAATTCTTAATACACACACACACACACACAAGAACTTGACCTTACGTTCCTAGAGTTAAACTCCCTACTAACCTCCCCTCCGGCTCCCTGGCCGGCTCTCAAGCGTGGGAAGAAGACGAAAGCTGCAGGGCTCGATCAAATGCATCCAACTGCACATGAAGGGGCCACGTGAAGGAAAAATCATCCATATATCAAGCACAATTTTTCATCTACGGTGTTTTTCATTCGCTCTCTGTCCTTGACTTTCCCTCACAACTTGTAAATTACAGAGCATTTCAGTGAGATTTGATTTTGACATACAAGCCTAAATCAACAAATTACAGCGCAATTTGTTTAACAATCACGAACACTCGTGAATTGGAGAGAGCTATATGAGAACTAGAGGTGTGTTAATTTTCCTACTGTTGAAAATTGAGCACCGCGCTGTAGGCAACATGTGTTTTTATATTTACAAATAAAGGAACGAGTAATTTCTGCAAAAGATAAAAACCGTTTAGGTGAAATGTATGGGCTGTGTTTTAATTGTTACGATAGATCAGGTAGACCCTGATGACGTGATAAGCGACACAAGACTAAGACTACAGTAAAGACTCCCAAGTTTAGCATTTTAAAAGCAGTCGTCTTTTGGATTCTGCATCAGGTGGCTCAGTCGGTGGGTGTCGGGAGGTCTCAGGTTCAAATCTTTGTAGTCGGCTACCCCTTGCATAGGAAAGATTTCTGCACCGGAGTCTGGCATAGAAGCGGACCTTCTAAACCAGTTTTTGATTTGTTTTATTTACGGACGCTGTTTAACATCTGAGGTCATCAGCGCCCCATTCAACTCAGGGCGTGAAAAGGTCGACACATTTTGTTCAGAGGTCTCTTCTTTCAGGCTTGAGGTTTTTTTTCGTGCCGCAAATGTACGACACGGGACCCATGGCTTTATTTCCCTTCCTAAGGAAGCCATACTTAGGATTTTTACGCCTGAAAAAATCCATCGGTTCTGGCCGGGATTGAACCCAGGATCTTGCACTAGAAGACCAGGACGGGCCTTCTGAACCTCAAACACCTTGAACTCTGTCTGATGTACTGAATTATCTTCCTACGTTGCTAATAAATAATCCTGTGGAAATGTGTAGTACTATTCCGACCTGCTGACGTTTGCGAAAGGGACTGAAGAAAAAGCGCACGTGGTTTATCATCCAGCATATTCACCAAATATGACACCGTAAGACTTCTTTAAAAAAAGAATCTGAAGGACGGCAGTTTGCGTGGTTGAATTCCAAATCTCGGGAATTACTCATTTTGAAAAATAAATTATTTTTTTCATATTTCTGAACTTCCCTGGTACACAAGTAAGTTGCAAGAATTTAAGTAACAAAGCCGGTTTAAAACGGGACACCATCCCAGTACTGACACCTTATCGGCACTTAACCTTTTGTTCAGAGGAGACATTCCAACCCTCCTCGGCTATTGCTGGGTGCACGCGTGCGTGAAACGTCCGACACAAGCTTGCGGTTTCTGTCAGCGCGTCAACCTGGGTTCGATACCTGTTGCATAATGCGCGATTCCGCGCATCATTAAGCGCGCTCCGTGTTGCGGTGACCTTGCCACGAGAAAACCACGACCCCTTCATAGGGGCTTTGGATTGCGGTTTGATTTCTAATGGGATTTTCCAGATAACAAACGTGGAGCATTGTGCTTGAAACTTCTCTGCCTGCACCAATTTGAGCGACTGGGTTTTCAGAAAGGCTGCCAGTTAAGCAACATAAATGAAGCACAACAAGTTCACTATCCAATTTGTTAAGTGGTTGAAATATGAGGTAGATTACAAAGTCTTGCGTCCTGACATTTAAACCCGTATACCTTTTCGTCTTACAAGCTGAAAAGTGTAATTATTATTTATATTTGGCTATTCAATAAACAATGAACACACAATATATCTTTACTCGTTCTCTTTCTCAAAGTAGTTCCTATTGGATGTAATGCATCTGTCCCAGCAAAGACAGGTCCTTGAGAATTGCCTCCGCAGCCTTCACCCCTGCTTCTGATGATAGCTCGGGGATGTGCCACTAGAGGGTAGGTAAGCATTGATTTTGTAAGATATTCAGCATAACATATCCAGCTTGATGTTCAGGACATCTCTGTAGTACTGCCCAGTTACAGTTGTGTGTGCAGACACGTCAGAAGATAATCCTTCCTTGAGTATCGAAAAAGGAGATGATTATAACTATAATTTATTATTAGGAATAGATTCTACTGAAAAATTAATATAAATTAATTCTAAAAATTAATATTCAAAAACAAAAACTTTATATAGATTAATGTTAAACAATAAAACTTTTAATAATACAATTATTCATAAACACTTAATCTATTTAATTAACTAACCCAACTACCTTAAATGTATAAACAAGAATATCAAGGACACAAATTCACCCATATAAAATTGATATAATAAATAATTCATATAAGTAAGGAAAAAATAAATTTTCCCTAAGTTTTAAGCCCAATTAAGTTGTAAAAATTGCAAAAAAACCTACAAACATACTTTTTACAAGAGATTAATTATCTCATATACCTATATTATGTTTTACGTCATAAACAGAATCTAGAGATATTAAATAAGTATTTGCTTATTTATATAATCACATGTTCCTAACATTTATATTTAATATAATAAAGACAACTGAATATGTTTCAACTTGTACATTTTTCACAGGGTGGATTCGGAAGTGACAACGGTGAAACTAGTGCCACGTGTAAATATCATAACATTACATTTTAGCACCAGAAATTATCCCTGTAAAATATTAAGCTCGTTCTTTGCTAAACAGACCTCGTAATATAAAAGCATAGAAAGCTTTGACAGCAGAAAGCATAAGAATATATTATGTCAGTAATACACGATAATTCCGTAATCTAACGAGGTTAACGAATGTTTGTTGTGGTCGTATTATTTCGAGACCGAAAGTGGTTTTTTTGTTTTTTTTTTTTTTCCTTTAGTATGATAAAAGAAATTATTTGGTTTAGCTGTTTGATATTTCTGAAAACCTACTATAATTAGCTTTTACTGCTAGTAGAAACGCACCAAGATCTAAATGAAATAAAATGCAACTGAACACTGCTATAACAATTAAACAGTAAATAGGAAAATACATGAAAATAGGCTTCCTAGATCCCTAGTGGAATTGAAGTAGAGGAAACAGAGTGAACGTAGGAGATTTGGGCACCATATTTTGAAACTATCCATTAAGTTCTGATTGGTGAATAAGGTATCAGTGAAACCTTAACATTGACTGAAAGACACTCGCTTGCAGTTATCTCAGAAATTCACTTTAAAATGCTCTACACAAGAAAGTAACACTTGTTGACTTTGAACATGAATACAGAGAGACTTTATAGCTTTGTTATTGTAGAGAAGATCTTAAACCTTACAAACTGTGGTGGGAGAAAGGTCTCACATGGCCTTGGTGGGAGTACCGGAAGAAAACATCGCAACACTTTCTCTTCTCAAGCCAGAACGCTACCAGCGAAACAATAACTCCATTCATTGTCCCGTAACGCTCAAGGTTAAAGAAGAACAATGTCATCTAGAGCCAGCATTGTGTCAGTGGGTCAGTCTCCAGAAGAGGATGCTGGGGGAAAGTTATTTTTGGTAGGGTACCATAAATTTAACAGAAAAGACCCCGACAGATTTAGGGCAGCTCTTGTCTTCCTGTTTCCATGACAACAAGCTGTCCCATTTCTGAGTCAGTAGATTCTGCTAGAAAGTTAAACTAAGGGCACAATTGCACGCAAGCGAAAGCCTTTCAGCCAATGTGCGGTATTCACCAATCAGAATGGAACTTAATCGATAGTTTTAAAGCGTGGTGCTCAAAAACTGATAACTGCTATTTTTCTCCCACGCGCATGTTTTTTTCCTTTTCCTATAATTCGATTTGATTATCTCACTGTCTCCCAAAAGAAATTCTCATCAACACGAAACATCACAAAAATAGTAGTAAGGACTGCACACGGTTCTACTTGGAATAAAATTATTTTATGTTTTCAGAAAAATCAAACAGGTAAGCGAATTCACCGACTAAAAGTTAAAAAATAAATAAATTGATATCGTTCTCGTATTGCACGTATCTTACCGAATCCCTCTCTTATAATTTTTCTTAAGTAATTTAATTGAGCATACAAGCTCATCCTTGTTGACCGATCTCGAAATAATATCATCAAAACAGACATTCGTTAAATTACCGAAAAATTATCAACACCATTCATATTACTGAAGGTACTTGATCAGAATATGTTTATTTATCAGAAAGTTTTGATATTTTGCTTATAATTTTTTTTATGAAATAAGCAATACTCTTAGCTGACACAATTTCTCCACTTGTCTGTCGCATTGATTAATAAAATATTACAAAGCATAAGTCCAAAACACTTGGATTGTTTCAAGTTAAACACAAGCTCTGTGCTTTGTTTTTCTACACAGTCCCCTTCAGTTTCATGCTCCAACGTTCTCCAGGTTCGTGGTAATGGTTTCTTCCAGGTCCTCAAAATACTCCTTTACCTTCTTCGTTTAACTTAAAGTTGTGTCAGGCCAAGAGGACAAGATCACGGACATGGCACATTGAAACAACAAATTCGTTTTTGGCAATTTCAAGACTTTTTCCTTTCAGTCTCTCCTAAAGTACTTTTCCCTTCTCCAAGTAGTTAATCAAGAATTTTGTGTTTCAAAAACTGAAGCCATCACCTTTTCAGATGCGGATGCGATGCATTTGACCTTTTTCAGAGCGATCCATTTAATGCGATCCACTGTTACGTTTCCGGTATATAGTGATGAATTCATTTTTGTCCTTAGGCACAAAACGACCTAAAATCGGTTGGATTCATGCTTAAACACACGACCATCTTGCACAAAGTTTTTTAATGTAAAGAATAAAATTAACTGGCTCAGTTGAGATGCCCTTGGCCACTTCTACCTCGTGCACTATGCCAGTCAAAACTGAATTTGATCGATGCTTTGTAGTCTCTCAGCTGATTTTAGACCTCCAGGACGTAGTGTGTCATCAATGATTCTTCTGCCTTTTGTTGTTGATTTGTTTTATTTACGGACGCTCAGGTCATCAGCGTCCCATTCAATTCAGGGCGTGAAACGGCCGATAAATTTTGCTCAGAGGCCTCTTCTTTCAGGTTTGAAGTTTTTTTACATGCCGTAAATCTACGACACGGCACCTACGGCTTTACTTCCCTTCCGAAGGGAGCGGTACTTAGGATTTTTATGCCCGAAAAATCCATAAATCCTGGCCGGGTTTGAACCCGCGAAATTGGGTTTAGAAGGCAAGTATGGTTAGCACTGCACCACCAGGACCGACTGTTCTGCCACGCTTGAACTCATTTACCAAGTCGAACGGTTTCGTAGGAATGACTGCTTCACCTAATGTAGGCAAAATCCTCTCATAAATTTCCTTTCAGAAAAATGATTTGAATAGCACCACGAATTGTAATCTTATCCATTTTTCACTGCAACACTAAATACAAACAATGAACTAACATCAGGATTACTACTGACTATTGAAAGCAAACTTTATAACCAAATATACAGATATACCCTCTAGTTGATCCTGATGGTCTATTGGTAGTCATATTTGCCATATTAGACCCAAGATCGCGGGTTCAATTCCGGCCAAGGTCGATGATTTTTTCAGGCGTAAAAATCCTAAGTATATCTTCCTTCGGAAGGGAAGTAAAGCCGTGGATCCCGTGTCGTACATTTACGGCACGAAAAAGAACCTCAAACCTGAAAGAGAGGCCTCTGAGCAAAATTTGTCGGCCGTTTCACGCCCCGAATTGAATGGGACGCTGATGACCTGAGATGTTAAAGAGCGTCCATAAATGAAACAAATATGTTGCCTTCTATTAGCAAAACAAGATAATTATTAAGCCACCCTCTTAAGGGGTGGTTCAAGTGTAGTGCTTGAGACTTGTATTCTGGCGGTGCCGGGTCTTTTGAACGTATGCTGGAATACGGAAGGCCAGAACGAGGTGTGCTGTGACTTGCTTTTAAAAGGTTTTATGCGCGGAATGGAAGCTGACTTATGAGGGGCTTGAACAACCCAGGAAGATGCTTCTGGGTGTTCAGTTCAATCATCGCCCGGAGTTCTCTCACCACTTCCCTTCTCCCGGTGGGAAGCCTGCCGTGAGAAAAGCTCAGTTACTGAAACTTTCCTCCTCCATTGATCGTTTAGTTTACACGTTAGACAAAACACTTGTTGTTATTATAAAATTTGCAAGGCTGAAGGTCGTATGTGCTTCACAGATATAGAAGCACGTCATAGGCGTTGACACGCCCTGTTTACATTCGGTTTTCTGAGAAATTTACTACGCTCCCGTGCAAGTTTTTAATTGGTGAAAATTTGTCTTAATATAAACTGAGGCGTTATGTACAAAAATGACTCTATAGAAAACAGAGAAGAAAAAACAAAGAAGAAAAAGGAAAAGGTTGGATGAAAAGAAAAGAAGAAAAGAACTGAAAAGAAGAGAGAAAAGAAAAGAGGAAGAAGCAAAGAAAACAAGAAATGTGCGATGAGAGACACGCAGAAGCGATGGAGAAGGGGGAAAAAAAAAGAAGAAAACAGATAGATAGAGAGAGAGAGAGAGAGAGAAAGAGAGAGTTGAAGGAAAGAGACTCTAGGTAAAGAAAAGCTAAGCGATGGAAGGAGGTGACAAAGAAAGAAGTAAAAATGTAAATGAAGAAATAAACGAAATAAAAATATATAAACAATGAGAGATAAAAGAAAGAGAAATGAAATAGAAAGATTTGCGCAGCGATGTAAAGAAAAGAGAAAGCAACAACTGAAGAGGAGAAAAGCATGGGAAGGGAGAATAAACCAAGGCAAGAGAAGATTATAGAAGCAATTGTAGGAAAGGAGAAAGAGCGGGAAAAAATGAGAAATAAGGAAAGAAAGACGAAGAAAAGAATGTAACAATAAACCTGAGAGAAAAAGAGAAGGAACGGAAGTATTTGAATGTTTTCTTCTCTTTCCACCCTTCTCCTCTACTTTACTTTCCTTTTCTCTCCTCTTTCCACCCTTCTCCTCCATTTTACTCTCCTTTCCTCTCCTCTTTCCACCCTTCTTGTCTATTTTACTCTCCTTTCCTCTCATCTTCCACCCTTCTCCTCTATTTTACTCTCCTTTCCACTCCTCTTTCCACCCTTCTCCTCTGTTTTACTCTCCTTTCTTCTCCTCTTCAGTTTATTAACGGTGAAGAGCATCCGAAGAGAGGACTCTTGACGGTGAAAGTTTTGCGTCACGTTTTTCTGTCTTCAGCTGCAGATCGTGATGTAAAGCGAGTCATCGCCGTGACCTTGCCATAACCTGATGACACCCTGGAACGTTATGGTCCGTTACGTGGCATATCCTGGCCCATAAACCACTCGCTGTCTCCTTAAATTGCTGCTCCATTACAAGGTCGCATCTTCATCACCTCTGGGGAAAGGTCAAATGCGAGATATTCTCACCATAGAGTCCGTATCTCTTCAAATCTGCGGCGAGAGATAACAGCTACTGCCAATTTCAGAAAAGAGCTCATGGTGAAAGAAATCCAGGCCAGTTATGGGAAGTTTTATATTTACGTAAGATTCATTTAAATATTCTGTGTTGCAGATGCACGTATTAATGGTTTTCTATCACATTGTTTAAGAATATTCAAATTATTTAAAAAAGTACGTGTATGATATAATCGGAATTTTCATTAAATAGGACATCATTAAAAACGCTAATCGTTTGTTATGCCCCACAAAAAAAAAAAAAAAAAAAATAGTAATAATTTTCATCTACTACATGACGGGATCCCGTGGCAATGTGACCAATGTTATAATATGGCTACCACTTATCGGACACTAAGAGAAAACACACATATTCATTGGGGGAGGGAAATAATAAAAATGCATTTCTATTTGAAACAGGAATCGAACCTGTAACCCTACGTAACTAACTGCTGGATTGCGTAAAAATAACTTAATACAGTTGGTTTGTAAACCTTTCAAAATACCAGGCATCAAAAGTGGAAAAAGTATTTTATATTTAAAAACAAAAAACAGCAGGAATTTTCTATGTACATTAATGGAGATACAAACTCAGTAAGAACGTCTCCATGATGGTAATATTGAATCAATTTTTCATTTGACGCATCAGAAATAAATAATGTAATTTTGGGTGAGCAAGATAAAATGGGACATTCTGTATATGTATTTATATATTCGTCAGGTTGGCACTAATTGCTGCCTGCTTTTTTTGCCATTCTGTAGCAAAATATGTCATCTGCCCGAAATAGATACTTTATTGTGTTTGTACAAACACAACGCCGTAGTTTCCCCGTTGTTATAATGCTCTATAAGGTAATTTATTTTAGGGAATTTAGGAAGATTTGCGGTCATGCCCATTAAAAGATTTTTGAATATGCTCTTCAAATCTCCATTGAGCCTACTTTTTAGGCACCAAAAATGTCAAAGAATAAAAAATGTGTAAGTGTTTATATTAACGTTCTAGCGTTGGCAATAAATCAGTCCCCTCAGGTGAGTAAAAATATCTACCATCGTTGCAGACATACTCGCAGTTTCAGTAACCTACACGGACAATCCCCGAAGGGAGGGGTTAGAACGTTTACGCCGATGAAAATCAGAAGTGCTTTCGATAGCAAGGGGCAGGGAGACACCGGGCGGGTGTTTGCAGATGGAACACCCTGAATACGAGTCCTAAACGTTATCGCCGGCAAAAGGGGGCTATTGATACCAACATAACAACGTTTACAGGAACCCTCTTTGTTGGCATTAACGCCGCACGTCCTTGTCAAGGTTCGAACACGTGCCTCTCTTGGGGAATTGCGTCATTACTACGTGTTTATATGTTTTGTTCAGAGGCGTTTTCCAAGGTCTGATGTGAGGGGGCCTTACAGCCGCCAGTCAACTTGTTGATCGATCAAAAAGCAGCGACTTATGACGTCACATCAGCAAGGTCCAGTATTTACCCTACTTCAAGTTCAAGTTGTCCGGAGGCCGATCTGATTTCACCATGCACCTCGCCGCTCTTTCCGTAATTATCGCTAGACCTTTCTACACTTTCATGTTGAGACGATCTTCTTCATATTCTCTGATGCCGGGGAGGTTTCAGTTTTGACGTCTATAGAAAGGAAATTCCGTTAACTGGCCAGAGCAAGTTGATCTACTGATCCACATTTAATGTGAAGATTAACAGTTAAAAATGTTGGATAGTTTCGCGGCTGTAAGTAGGCCTGCCTTGCAGCCACGTTGCTCTTCTTAACGGACACTTGTCGCTATCCGAACTTCCTTCAGGGCTTTACTGACGGTTTCGGGTCACTTGCAGCCCGCAGGGAGCCCATGGGTGAACAGAGGGAAATTGCAAGTCAGACCCCAAATGTTTCTTTATTTGTGCGGCACTTGTTTGAAGTCCTGAGCAAAGGCAAACCATTTGGATAGCACATTTAAAATCAGCAAGTCAACGCTTAACAGTATTAATAAATAATAATATGATAACAAATACTTTTCCTTTTGTTTTCTTTCTTTATTTATCTCTCTGCTCCTCCTTTTCCTATCCTGCTCTCTCCACTTTCTCATATTCCCTCTCTTCTATCTCCTGATCCCTTCCATTATCCCCCCTTCTCTTTTCTGTTTTTCTTAACTATTTTCCCCGTCTGTTCTGTCTAATTTTCTTATACGTCTTTTTTCTCATGTTTTCTTTCTGATTTTCTCTTTTCTCTGTTGTTTTTCTTTAATCGTTTGTTTCTCTACTATGAGAGATTTATCCCTTAACAGGCGATCTCTAATGCTGCGAGTACTTATGACCCAGGCTTCTAGTTTAACCACCTGCTATATAGGCGTAATACAATGCGATCAGTTTTGTTTTCCCCCGGAGTGTTTCGCTTATGGACTAGCGCGCCGCTCTTTAGCCGGATATCGGTGATTAGAGGGAGGGTAAAACAACACAAATTAATTTAAGAGACTCATTTCTTACCAAATTATCAAATCAGGTGTTGAAACTGCTCGCCTTCATTCTCCAAACATTTTTGGCATTTCTTGAGGAAACATTCACTCGCAGTAGTTCATTTACAGAAATTCTTGACAAATATCTTTGGGTTTTTGCATGCTGTGCGGGATCAACTTGTACACGACATTTTTTAATTTACCCCAGAGATAATAATCGCCGGCTGTTAAATCGGGAAGGTCACAAATCCCTACTAAAAATTCTGTCTTGTGGAAATACTTGTGAATTGCTGTCATGGAATTATTCGCAGTGGCAGAGTCTTGTTGAAAAAATGCACGATCACGCTCCCTGTCGGTTAATTCTCTGAAAAAAAAAAAGGGGTGGGATAATATGGTTCTATGATTCTTTCACCACTGAGTTAGCACATATGAATCATACATAAAGACACGCCCTGCCGTTGTAAACACATGAGGCATTGTACACTTTATGTATACTGTCGAATTAAGAAACGAACAACACAACACATACCCGGGAACAGCTCGCTATGACTGCGACAGTCAGCAAGGTGAACAAGTAAGCAAGCAGATTGCTACTCCCTTCACGGCGCGGTAAACGAGTGGGGGCTCGCTCATAGCAAAAAATCGT
This sequence comes from Metallyticus violacea, assembly GCA_030762175.1. Lineage (NCBI taxonomy): Eukaryota > Metazoa > Arthropoda > Insecta > Mantodea > Metallyticidae > Metallyticus > Metallyticus violacea. The sequence continues at coordinate 92,277,180 of CM060841.1, forward strand.
GCGGGTGGAAAGCATCACTTATCACTCCGTGCTCAGCTGGTTAGGGCATTAGCCCATAAAGCTGAAAATACGGAATATTTCAATTCTGATTCATTTCCAAATTATGTGTTGTATACGGCTAGTGTGAAAGAACAATTGTTATTGTTATTATTATTATTATTATTATTATTATTATTATTATTATTATTATTGCTTTTTAAGGTTGCACTACAATGAAAAGGCAAATATTGAAAAAAATAATTTATTTATTTCATATCTATAAGTTTTGTAAACAAGAGATTACATATTTCAAAGATAATGCACTGCAAATTGAGAAATTTAAAGCAGTTGAAAAAATTAGGTACGGTTTTAAGGAAAATGAGACACCTATCTATGAAATAGAATAAAAGGGGGGGAGCAGATGGGGTAAATTTTATTGTACAGGATTTAGAAAACAAATATTTAATTAAAAACGATTTTTCTGAGCGAGGGCTGTTTTAGGTAGAAAAAAGAAGGGATGAGAAATGTGATAGACTTTAAGATAACAAGGAAGGATTGTGGGAGGGAATGGCGAAAATTAAAAGTAATAATATTGAGTCTAATGCTAATCTTATATGTTATGTAAAAGTCAATCCTATTATTATTATTATTATTATTATTATTATTATTATTATTATTATTATTATTATTATTATTATTATTATTATTATAGGTGTCGATCACTGCTATAGTTAACACCTTCAAATTCGTGAAAAAGAAAGTCTAGAGTTTAAAACTTACTTACATCTATTTCGTTTTCCTTCTTTTAAACGATTAAAAACGTATTTGTATTTATTTAAATGTAAAAGCACACTAGGAAGGTATATCTTTCATTTCCTGTTTGATAGAGTGACAGTGTACCCTCTAAATGAGAATGAGAGACAGACTTGCCGTTACAGAGGTCGACGGTAACCCATTTTGTTGCAGTGTCATCTATCTGGAGTTCTGAACGCTATTGTAAACATAACACAATGGTGGTAAGACTAGTCGTGTCTAATCTGATCACGCGACTCTGTAGCAGTGTTGTTTTGTTTTACCAGAAGGATGGCCTTAGTAGCGTACTGGTCTTCCTGTATCTCCATCTATTAGTGGGTTCGTGATAAGGAAGAAATCTGACAGGCATTTGTGTTTGAGATCGCGATCAAATTTTTCTGGTATTTTCTCTCTGAGGGTTTGCAGAGTCATCCACAGGCTCTGAGCATTTTACTTAAGAGTTGAATATGCAGATATGCGGTGATAGCCACTACACTATTCCGTCTGTAACTGGAGTTAGGCAACAAGTGTCGTTACTAAGCAACGCATCACATCTTGTGGAAATTATCGACTGTAAACTTTGAAACATTTCGTTGCTAAGCATCAAATTCACTTTGCAGAAATGATTGGTGTAAACTTTGAAGCAATTCCTTAGTAAGCAACGCTCAGCACCTTGAACTTGCAGCGTTGGGTGCGAACGCGCCGCTGGCGGCTGACCTTGTTCTGTCGATGAGAAGAATTGCAGGACACAAGTTGGAGCAGGTAGCAGGTAGTTGTGAACACCATATTTGTATGATAACTTGTTCTGGAATCTGACCAAGAGGCGCAGTTCGGGTCATTCGCTGAATCTGCAGAGGAAAATAACGTTCGATAAAGTTCTTGTACAGGAAACCGACAAGTGTGCATGTACAGGCATCGTGAACAGAAGGGCAGAGGAAAACGGAAGGAAGTCAATGCAATAAAACTAAAACGAGGAAGAATGAAAGAAAGCAACGTTCATACAAGAGAGAGAATAAGAGAAAATATAAATATTACGTGCATGATTTTCCTTGATTTACTAAATGTGTGTTTTATACCGAGTTTGTGAGCAGGAAATGCTTTCAATGCCGCTCCACAACTCTTCCGAGATCAATAAATACGGGGATCTGGATGAAAATAATAAACACCTGCTGGTACTGCTCTCTTTGCGCATGGTGGTCAGCCAACAAGTGGCGGGGATAGACTCTAACCGCAGAGGAAAGAAACAGTAGATGCGCTGTACTGCAGGGCAATTTATCTTGAATCTGACATATAGCAGAACGTGTGTTTAGTCGATCTTAGGAAAACGTTTTTCTAACTCAACGGATGACTGGAAATCTTCTCTCAATATAGTTTAACTTCTAAAGCATTTTGAACAACAAGGGTTGTTGTTCGAAAATGGTTTACAATAATAGTTTTTGTATCATACCAATGTACTCTGCACTAATGTCATCTTCTTGGTAACTTCATTATGACGTCGCGAAACTATTGTTTGGGGCACTACGCCACCACTCGCGGACAGTTGCCTGAACTTGCTCGTTGTTGCCGAATTTTTACCGCACAGCGAGTACTTCATGTTGTCAAATAATAACGGAGCGAGATCCGGTGAGTGCGGCACAACAATGAATCTGCTTGTATGTGTCTTCTTGAAGAAACGCTGCTCGTCGGTGCTGAATTTTGTACACCTCGCTCCTTGAAAAAGTCAGTTCGTTAGCAGTGTCTCACTATCTGTTTGCCCGCAGATGGAGCAACACGAAATTTTTCAATGTTTTCATTGCATGGGTTGGACTTTCTTCTCTGTTGTGTGGTAGTTTCCCCAGTAACCGACGACAGACTCCAACGTTTTTTCCCCTTCATATTGAAATCGTCGTGAATAATGGTGTGCAGTGTTCCGCGATCGAGGCCTGTCTGACATTCCAGTTCATCAAAGGTTATACGTCTATCAGTCAGACACAACCTCAATGTTCATGGGAGACTGCGATGTTGATGCACGACCACATCTCACATTCTTCTGCCGCTGGCGTACACATTGACCCAATTGTAAACGGACTTCTGTGCAGGAACCTCTTGACTACATAACGCAGTTAAACGTCAATGAATTTCTGCAGTTTTGACGCCTTCCTCCCATCTTTTCCACGTCTTTCTCTACTTGACAACAAACGAACTCAGTCCTTTCGCTACACACTCTGCATGGCTTGCTGATACCAGTACGGTGCATTATTCGTAAAACATCATCACCAGCTTATGAGGTTTAAGCCTGAGACCTGTTCCAGGATCTTAAGTGAACCATTTGAATTTAGTTACACTTAGTGCCTGCAGATGCCAGAAGAAAATATAGTCAGTATTTCGCTTCAAGTGTCATCCAGTATAATGCTATGCCATTCTTGAACGTGAAATGGCTCAAAATTTTGTCCAGAGATCTCTTTTTTCAGATATAGAATTCTTTAACGTGCCGTAAATATTCGAAACGGGATTCAGGACTCTTAAGTTCACCCCGAACGATTTACTTTGTAGATTTTTTACGTTCCGACGAAACCTACCGATCTCGAAGGGTTAGAACCCGCAAACTTTGAGTACAAAGGATAGCGATATTATTAACATACAACTATTAGATAAGTGTTGTCTGGGGAATGCAGACCTCTTAACTGTGGGCTTACATTTGTCTAACGATAATAAACGACACTCTTGGTTAAGCGCTTTAGGCAAGTAACGGTCATCACGTTGAAGTCGCAAATACAAGTCATGAGATACTTGCGTTAAACTTTCTCCAGAAAAAGCCACCACCACATTCCATTTATTTACGTATCAAGTTGACCGTGCACCAGACGACGGGATGCTCGCGGCGTCCTGCCCACGCCAGGCAGGTTCACTGACCGGCCCTCGCGTCGGTCAAAATGCGCTGTACACTAGGGTATTCTTGAAATTTGTTTATATACATAATATAGCTATTGTGTTCACACAACAAGATTGTAATTATTGGGGAAAGAAAGTCGTATGGATATCTAAAGGTCTATAGCTTTGTTGCTATAATATTAATTTCAATATAACTTCCTACGATATTCCAAAATAGTAAAATAATAAAGCCGAAAAATGAGTTCTTAAAGGGAAAAATTGAACAATTTCCCCTAAAAAAAACTTTTAATGTTTACAAGTATTCCTTTATATTGAAAAAAGTTCGTGTTTTATCTTCTCATTGAAATCTCCAGTTAAAAACCGTCTCCAACAGCATTAAAGAAGAAAAAGAAATATATATTTTAGCATATAAATATGAAATTTGTGTCCTTAATAACTGACTTTAGTATTCTTTCAAATTTCAGAACTCATTTTTATAATTTCCTTTGGGAATATTTATGATGCAAGCATTAAATTTGGCATTTTATTTTGTCAAGGCTGGAAGCCAAAGTAACGTTAACAATTGTATCAAACATTATTTTGTTTATTTCTTAATGTTTATAAATAATTTAGTAATCATTAAAAATTAAAGTTGTTTGCAAATTCGAAAACATTCCTAGTTTCAAATATTTTTACTAGCAAGAACATAGAAGAAATTTTACGAAAATATCTGCTTGATGCTATCAATAGAGGAGATAATTAGAGGAATTTAAGCGTATTTTGGGGGATAAAAGTACAAATTAAATTATTTCATTGTTGTTAAATTTTCTTTGTATATTACACAAAATTTATGTTAAAAATGTGATATTCCTTCTTTGCAAGAAGTGCTTTGATGAAATTAGCTGTTATTGATTTTCTTCCAGCCTGACCTGGTTCTAGAGTCACCAGCATGCTACTAATGAAAATTGATCTAAGAATCAAATTTCTATAATTTCACTAATCGCAATATTGCCAGATTTTGAAACCGTCTAAAGGACTGTATTTTTTTATGCTTTGGTTATTCAATAAAGTTTAATTATATTTGTTTTAAATGTATAAATTCTCTTATTGTACTAATTTCATTGTTCCCGCCCGTGAGCAGTGTGCAAAATGTTCAGTTCCGCCTATAGCGAAATGCAAGTGACACATTCTGCTTTCGTCTCAACAAATCTTGAGCTAGGGTATTCGTAATGTTACAGGAGACATGTGGAAAGTCTGTTCTTCCCTATAGTACAATTCGAAGATGGTTTAAAATGTTTTGATGTGGGGAGAGAACCAATTTCCAGTTTGTGCTGCAGTTGTTGTGATAGAGGACGTTCACTAAGTGCCGCCCATTCGTTGATGACAAATGGACCTTCGCTTGCAGATTAAGTGAAGATTATTTTACAGGAAGAAGCGCCCCCCCTTTTTTTCTACTGCTGATGGAACTTAACTACATCATTTCGAGCAAACCGCAAATCTCTGGTTGTTTTTCGTGGGAAAGTTAGGGTCATTTCATTTTTAGATAATCAAGGAATGTTTTACTAGCATGTCGTAGCTGCACACACTACTGTAACAATGCATTACAGAGATCACATGCAAACAGCCACGTTTCTGCACCACGATAATGTACGGCCGCACATCGCTCACCCTATTGTCCAAATTTAGTCCCTGTGACTTTTGTCCAAATTGAAGAAACTTTCGTGGGGGGCATTTTCCAGCATCAGAGGCAGCGGTGAAGGCTGCGGGGGTGATTATGAAGGATCCAACATGTTTTTGAAGAATGACAAAGAAAGAGTATCAAATGTATGAGTCCGAGTAAAGGTGAGTTGTCCAACAAAAAAGTGTGCTTTTTATTCAACAGCTCTGTATTTTATGTTTGCTTAATAATCATTAAAGTATGGTGAAAAATGACATCTAAAAGCTTTTAAAATTTTAGATTCATTTTCTTACATAAAAATTAATTAGAATTAGATAAACCAAAGATTTCAGATCCTGTTAGGAGATAATGTTCTACCCGCTCATTAAAGTCTCCAGGTATAGAAATAGCTGTAAATATGTTAAATCGTGCATTTATATTCGAATAAGAATTCATTGTTAAAAATACTACATTTTAACAGAATCTCTGGTTTAAGGGTATAATTTATACTTTTATAATACAGAAAAGTTACATTGGCAATTAAATCACAGTTACATCAATTCTCGTTTATTTGGATGACGCTCGATCAAGTTTTATTTCCCCACCTCATGAAAATGAGCGGATGGCAGTGAACAGAGCACTTAGGAATACACCAACCAGCTGGCCGGCTCTGTAAAGGGGATCATAGCATGCCAGGTGCATTCCTTGTCCATTGCGGGAAGAGCCGACAGAAAGCGCTATAAATAGTGACAATACTCTGCTCATTTGCAAACCCGGCACGAGGCAGACGTTGTTAGATCGTACTGAATTATATTTTCAGGGTTCAAAGTGCAGAGATAATATGTCTCTCTTATGCCGCCTGCCCTGCCAGCAGGTCGGGCGTTTATCATCGCGCACCTGACTCGGAGGTGAAAAGCGGTCTACATCCACCTTTCAGGAAACAAACCCAGTGCTTCTGAAACAGATGAAAAATTTCCCTTATTAACGCAGTTCATTATGCCACCTTTGCGTCAGGATTTTACAAAGTTGATGAAAACTCATAATTACGTCACAATGCAGCGGTATTGTTTTGTTTTAGCAGTGGGGGGCGCAGTACACAATGGGCAGAATAACGGTGCTCGAACAATGAGGTGAGATTTCCATTCAATCAAGTCGCATCACACAGATTCATTATTGGTACTCAATGGGAGGCTGGAATGATCTTGATTCATTTGTCATCTGTTATTGCTTCTGCTTTCGTCTTGTTTTAGAAAACAGTTTCACGTACCTACGTGCCCGGGATTACGAATCGGGGGCACTAACCTGATAAATACCAATCAGACTTTCCGCGGAAGGGCGTAGGGTAAGTGTTCCAATAACTGTACATGTATTTCTGTAACATATGATTTTATACATTGTACTAAATTTTTTGACGTTTACCATTTTAATATAAACAATGACTATGTATAGTACTAGAGAGTTCAAATCAGATCTGAACATTTTTTTAAATGCTTTACTGCAAAATTATTTATTTTTCACTCTTCAAAGTATTTCTCTCTCTCTACACATTTTTCTAGGGTCCTGGTGCCTATTTTATCCTGTTTTCTAAAAATACTTTTTGTCAAAAACACTTCTGATCTCATCGTTGTTTTCTAAACCACACTTCTCCTTTGTCAGCCTTAAGCCTTCCAAACAGATTGGAAACACTTGGGTCCATGTGTGGGCTGTAAGGTAAGTGCAGCAGGAATCCTACAAAAAATTATTATAGTTGCCATTTTTTCCTGGCCACGCGTTGTTTTGGAGGAGGCAGGTGTGATTTCCTCTACTGTTCCAGGTGATCTACTAGTAATCATACTTTCCTCGTAAACCCAAAATCGCGGGTTTAATCCGGAACAGGGTCAATGGAATTTTTGGATTAAAAAGCCAAAGTATGGCTTCCTTTGGAAGGAAAGTAAAGCCGTGGTTCACGTGTAGTAAGTTTAAGGCACGTAAAAGGATCTCAAGACTGAAAGAAGAGGCATCTGAGCACAATTGATAGGACGTTTCACGCCCTGACTTGAATGGAACTGTTGACCTAAGATGTTAGAGAACATCTGTAAATAAACAAAATAAATAAATAAAAAATAAAATCTTCTGTTTTTGTCTAAATCGTCTGTATGCCATAATAGCCCCGGAGGGATGCCACATTGGGGGTTGGATTTATTTTAACCCTCTCGATTACATTCCACATCTAATATTCAAGAGGGTAGGCCCAGAACTTGTCGGAGAGTCAGTTTTGTAATAATCATTTGAACTGGTGCGCTGTCTTACTGGAAGATATACAGCCTCCCTGAGGTCACAACTGCCCTCCATGGTTTTGTTTCTCTCAAATCTCTGTGACGGTTTCTCCCTTCTTACAGAGGTGCAGCTTAATGACGTTCTCACCCGAAATGATACATAGGACGTAGACACCACAAGTTCACTTTGACGTCCACAGTGAAAATACTCTATGGCTTTAGGCGGTCAACAGCTTTATTCTAAAGCAAACATACGAGCAATTTGCAGTGAGGGAAGTGCATATAGACATAGAACATATACCTATTTGAGGTTATTTTTTGTGACCATATGAATATTAGCATCACTTTCGCCCCAGATGGCCGCCAATTTCTTGAGCGAGATTCCCGAGTCTTTTAAAATGAGCTCTAGAATTTCCTCAGTTGCACAAAATTTCCTCGCCGGATTGTAAAAGCCCTTCTCGAACTTATATCTATATGCAATATTGTTGGTATTTCGATATATACGACATTCGACCTAACTCAACCATTTTGAAATCACGACCGACTTCTTTCAAACAACTACGTATATTAAATATTCCTGTTTTTCTAACAACACTACTGTTACACTTACCCTATAATGTGTGTTGCAGAGAAATCCGTAAGGAATTGGTAAGAGCGTTAATAGCAGCCTTCAAACTTAAAGCTGGTTGTGAGTTTGAAAAAGGCAAAACAAGATCAACAAATGTACAATTCCAGATTCCATCGTAAGGTAAAACCTGTTATATTTCTCAGTATGTCGGTATTTGCTTTAACAGCTGTTTTTCTTTACTGCCCAAATAACCATTTTATTTTTCATTGGGGTGTGGTCATGCTATCTTCTTGAGAGACTGTTAGATTCGGTTTTAGTGGAGTTCTGCCTAAAACTTGCTGACAGTGACTTTCGATCCCCTAGGGCTTTGGGACCAGTGGCCAAATAACTTCCACTGGATTAAAGAATTTGGTTAATATTTAACTCGTTACTGGAGAAGTTGTGATGTACAGTAGAGGGACACCCACTTTAGTGTTGACCAAGCTCCCTGTTGCTTAAAGTTAGTTGTCTAAATTCTGCTCCCACGTCCTGCAAGGATATAAAAACGTAAATGCGAAGGTAATTTATTAAGTGAGTTACAAACTGATATGGGATACATATAAATGAGGCATCTGAGGCTATTGACACTAGATGGCAGCATTATCCCGGTGGCAATTGGTGACATTAAACACGAGACACTCTATGTTTACAAAAGCGAAACAGCAGTAACAAGATGGTGACTTCTCTAAGTGATTGTACAAAATTCGAGCAGGGCCCCATTGTGCTATTTTTTGTGGAGAAAAGATAATGAGTCAAAGAATATTCATGAAGAATGCTACCCATCTACGGTAAGAAGTGACTTCTCGTCTAGCTGTTGAGTGCAGAAGTTCTCTGAAGGGCGGACCGAACACCTCGATTTTCTAGCCCGAGACACAGTGTGCGTCAGTGCAATGGAAACATCGCCCCCGAAGAAAAAGTTTAAAGTTACTGGGAAAGTCTTCTGGAATCACGAAGGCAACTCATTGCAGCCTCAAGGACAGCATCCTCAGGAAATTTCGTAAGCGACTCTGTTGCTATTGAATGACAACCGTGTCCTCATAAAATAAATAAATGAGATGAGGACTTCCCAAGAGACTTTCGGGTGAATGAAGTCATTGTCTGGTTCCGACAAGTGCCTGAATGCACGGGGAGATGTGTTGAAAAATAAAAGTGTTTTCAAATTGGTAACTTGCAACTTACTTTGTACATTGAATATTGGCACAAACCGCAGGCTTTAGCTGAAACTTATGAAAAAAGACAGAGCCCCCCCCCTCCAAGAAATTCAAGCTTCAATAACCAGGCACCAGGAAATAAATGTTCCCAAAGCGCAGGCCACCGTCACACCGCACCATCCAACCTCTCTGTCATTTTCAGTCCTTAACAGAATTAACGGAATGAAATGATTAATAGAGCGACCAAGGGAATAAAGTTAAGATGGCCGGAATCAAGAAATTTGAACCCGGGACCTCTAAAATGGAAGTTGTTGCCTGAGCTACATGCTCAGCCTTTGGGGCAATCGTTACTTGAGATCTGGTTTGACACTCCGAACGTGCGATATCCAACTTTTTCTAAATTTTGATATGGCTCATTGAAGTGAAAACACAGTTTAGTTTCATTCACAATATAGACACGACTATGTACAGCGGGCGGTTATATGATAAATAGATAATGAGAGTTTTTTACACCGGGGTCACGATGGATGAGTTATTAATTTGTTTAGAGAGTGACTCCTGCATGACGCAACCCGCTCTAATACGAATTTAAATCCGTGGACAGCTGAGAGAAGACTCACAGTTCAGGGTTGTCCAATTAAAGTAGAATCGAAATACGACTTGCTTTGTTTTGGGGCTCATTTGTTTCGAGGGCTGTTCAGTAAAGAGTGATCGTAATTTTTTGGACCTTGCGCCTGTTGAAGTTTTGTTTTATTGATGCCACTGATATAAATACACTCCTATACTATTACTAATACTACTGAGGTCCTTAAGGCGCGGACTCGTGAGCTGGAGGTCTGGGGTTCGATTCCTGTCTGAACCGTCCTCCCTGTCAGGTTTTTTTCCAGGTTTCCCTCAGAAGGTACCTAAACTTAGCCTTGGAATGCTTCCTTCCTCCCAATTAATCATTTCATCTCATGTATCATCATTGTCCACCCCCTGTGGTGCCTCAGTAGTAAAAACGGGCGTTAAACACTAATAAAAAAAAGTAATTAACGGAAAGCACAGCCACTGCACCGCGCACAGTTTTTCTGAAAGCATAATTCAACAGTATTTAAAACTATTATAATGAGCACTAACCTGGGTTAAAATGATGTCCCTCAGCGGCAATACATTGCTGGCATCTGTGTATTAAATTCCTATAATTCTTCCGCAAGAGACCCTGTCTCTCGTAACTTTGTAACACGTTCTCTACTTGATTAGCAGAATCTTTTCTTAACATTTCTCTGCACGATGTATCGTAAATTTAATATCCTTCAACGTAGTGGCATAACACAATTAGCACAGCGTTAACTAACGACAAGCTGCTACTTGCACATCAGCTTGTACGACTAACTCGACTGCATTCTTTTCCCATTATTTTATTATAAATGGTACCACATATTTAAGTTGTTTATTTTTGCCTTGGCCCTACAGCGTTCAGTCTCAAATTAAACAGTTGTTTTCCTATGTACAAACCGAAGTCAGAAGGGTGGTAAATTTTGTTATAAAGCGCGACCCTGCCTTTAGTCTTTATGTGTGCTTGGAAGCTAAAAAGGTAATTTCTACTTTCTTAGTGAGAAACGGATAAGGGAAGTTTTTGTGAGTTTTCATTGTGTTGCGTCCTGTTTCTTTTGTGTTTGCACAAAATAATAGTGTAGAATAAAATGGGAACAGCGAAGAAGTTTGAGAAATATACACGTACGTGAATTGCCGATCTCCCAAAGCTTTCGTAACGGTCCGGCGATAAATCTGGTGTGTACGGAGGGTGTTTCAGTTCTGCCCAGCAGCTGTATACGGATGGGCATTGACTTGTAGGAGAAAAACCTTTCGGATCGGTTGATGTCATAAGAACGTCTGTCTCAAGCAGAAAATGGCGTTAACAAGCTGCCGAGACTTTTCGATAGGCCAAGTCAGCTGAAATGACGCAGAGGCGACTTCAGAAATCACATTCAATTAGATCCCCAACGGCTCGTCCATATCGCTAGATGCCAAAAATTTAAGTGAAAAACCTGTCGCTAAATGTAATAACACCTGAGGTGACCGGTAAATTCATTACTAACTAATAGTGCAAACTTCTGAAGACATGGCGATGTTAAGCCCCTAGGAGAACTGTCACGTTGTTTCAACACATAATTTCGTGTTCATAAACATAAATTTTTCAAATTTCGACCTTAGCCCCTTTACCTGATGTCATAATATCTCATTGGGCACACTACATCATACCTTTGGGAAAATCTCCACAGCAACAACTTTCCGTCGAACGACAAGGTATTTTTTTAAGGCTGAATGCCGGTACTGTGTCTCATAGAGACCTCTGTCATATAAATCCTGAACCACGTCGAAGACAGGTGTCCAAGAAACCGCATTAATCAACGTCTCTTTATCGCAGGTACTTGAGGTAGTAAAAAACTACCTTTAACCTAACCTCTTATGTCGAGTTAGCAAAACTTGTCTGAGAGACCCTACACATGTTGTCTGCAAAAATTTGGGTCTTCTTTACATCAATACTTTTTATCGCTTATATTACGTGACCTTTATATTCAAAACCTTACCTGTGATACACTTTTCAACACTGGACATTTAGTAAACAATGAAACTGTTAAAAAATATTAACTCAGTAACTGTTGAAATGTTGTTACTAATAAACTGTTATCAGGTAACATCTGCAAGCTTGCTAGGAATAAACTACGTACACCATGGTAACGGGTGATTGTTGGTTTGATTTATTTACGGGAGCTCTTTAACATCTCAGGCGTCCAATTCAATTCAGGGAATGAAACGGCCGACTAATTTTACTCAGAGGTCTCTTCTTTCAGGTTTGAGGTTCTTTTTCGTGCCGTAAATGTACGACATGTGACCCACGGCTTTACTTCCCTTCCGAAGGAAGCCATACTTAGGATTTTTACTCCCGAAAAAATCCATCGATCCTGGCCGGGTTTGAACCCGGGTTGGGTTTAGAAGGCAAGTATGGTTACCACTACACCACCAGGACCGACGTAACGGGTGATGATAAGAATATATTGTTATCACGGAAACTGTTGAGATGATGCTAGGAATATGCTGTTACTATAGAAACGGTTGATTTCATTTAGTCAAAGTGTTACCACGGTAACAATTATATTGTTGTTGTCATCGTGGAAATTCCTCTCTAAGTGCTCAATATTACAACGGAAAATTTTGGAAACTTTTCCAGTTTAAGACAAATATCTCTAGGTTTTTACGCTTTGGGCTAGACAAGGTTTTGTTTTCTTTTGTTTTTCTGGATCATCTGATGTCGGCCGAGTTGGCGCTTACCTGTGCGTTTTGTATTTTATTTCATTCATTGTCTGGAAACCTGCGTTAAAGACGTTTTAGCTGAATGTAAAACTTCCCTTTTGCAGGGTTTGTTCGGGAACGTTTCGGTGTTCCTGTTTTCTCCTGCAGCAGTTAATAACGCCACAGGACCTCTAGACCACCACTTGCAAGCCGTGTACGTGTTTGGTCATAGCAAAACCTCACGAGAACTAAAGAAAGGTTCAAGAAGGCCGCGACTCGTGGTGTAATGAACATCATTTATTAACTTTGATGATGAATTCCTAATGGTTTGCGCGCCAGTTCCGATTAGGCCGGGCAGATTGGAATGGGTCAAGAGGCCGGAGCACTTGACCGCGGAACACAGACGTGCCAGGCTCGGCGAAAAGAAAAATTGCTGCCAGCCAGCCGCTGTGATGTTTATGAATAGAAAAAAGTAATATGGAAATTCATCGGTGAGCGTGAAGTGCTAGTTCCATACTCTGCATTATATATTAGATTACTGGCTTAAGGTGAACGTTCACATGTGCGTCGAAAGTAATTTTATTAAACTATTCACCTAAGGCTTCAAGGAAATTTTTAAAAAATAGTTTGGACAATAAATAAAAGAGTGTATCTGTCGGGATCAAAAGATATATTTACAGAAGTTTTCGGCATCTAAAAGTTCTGCCCAGTCTTCGTGTCGCCATATTAGACAGTTCTCTCCATTAGTATTCCCATCTTGTGTCGTGAAGAGAAAGGCATTTCTTCAATTACGATGCAGGTTGTATGGTGAACTGGTCTCGAACTTTGGTCCTATTGCCGAAGACGAGATTGGAATCAATGGTCCAGCACATTAATTATGTTTCAGTCCACTTCTCCGATATTGACCTCTTCTCGTACCCGAACGCGTTTGGCATAGCAATTAAAAACGTGTGTGTGTGTGTCGTCCAAATTCGTTACGCGCAGGTTTTTGCTGTATGGGAGTGGAAGGGGGTCTCTGCCCTTATCTTCCACTTGCTCTGGTCGACCTCTCTGGCTGTAGCCTACCTTCCTTCCCTCAAAGTTCGTGCGTCTGCAGTTGACATGGGAGGCTAAGCGTGTTCTCTATAGATGATGCAACCTTTCTCTTCATAAGAACGGTGTATTGACACTGTAGCAATGTACACAGAGGCAATTGGTACTGCTGTATCCAGGTAAAGAACACGGGCATAGTTGTTACCATGGAAACAAAAAGCACCTTAATGCTATATTTGTATTTGTTATTTTTCTTATCGCCGTGCCATTGCTCAGATGGAAAGTAGGCTTCTAAACATCTTCTGTGCCCGAACCGGTAGACCATGTTGTATACATTTAGAGCTATCAAGTTTTGTTTCGGATTACCGATTCAGATTTCTGAAGGGCCGGACTAATCTGGTTCTCTCTCCGTTTCCTGGTCGCATCCTTCTCTACCATGCGGTGGCATAAGGCTCAGCTACTTCTAAGCAAGGTCTAAATTGTTTCAAATGGGAACTGCAGTACAAGAAAGGAAAAGTATTCGTTGTTCGTAGTTTAAGCACATTGCAGTTCGTTGACTTTCGGAAGGTGATCACAGCATTCAGGATTAAATTTTAGTGTTTGGGCAATAATAAACGTAGCAGTTTTGTGAAATAATAATAATAATAATAATAACAACAATAATAATAACAACAATATATTGTCTGGAGATTACAACGAGTAGATGAAACACGATCTCTCTGCAGAGCTTGAAAAAAGTATCATTCAACATAAATACCTATAAAGAAAGTCTATACTTTTTACAGGTATAATTTCTAGTGCTAAAATTTAACTTCATAATATTTTGTTATGTACACCGCCTATAGCGAAATGGAAATGACGTTCTCTATCTTCTTATGAAATCTTCAGCTGAGGCCTTGTGCATGTAACAGGAAATCTATGGGGAAGTTATTCTTCCTATAGCATAGCTCGAAGATGGTTAAAATGTTTAATTAGAGGAGGCAGTGAAATTCAAAGAAAGATACACCAGAACCCCAGTTTGTGCGCTAACAGAAGAAAACATTAACACCGCCGTTGTTGTCATTGTGACAGAGGATTGTCAAATAACGTCAAGAACACTTTCAGACTCACACGTTGATAACTGAAAAGTTGCATCTGAGATATTTTGTGTACGGTGGACTGCAAGACTGCTGCGTGCAGGTTGAAGATGATGTTACAAGAAGATGCGGAGTTTCTTTCAAAGGTAATCACTGCTGATGAAACTTAACTCCGTCATTTTGATCCTGACACTCAGTGCGAAAGTCTCCACCACCACCACCATTAAAAGTGAAAGTGGTTGCTTCTGCTGGGAAAGTTATGGCAATTTTATTTGTCTTGAGATATCTTGAAAACTCTGCAAGACCTTGCAAAAGGCCACATTTCTATGCAACAAGCTGGACGCTACACCACGACAGTACATCGCAAACATCTCACAAATATTAATGTGAAGTGTGTCTCTCACCCTCTATACAGTCCAGATTTAGCCCCGTGTGACGTTTTCCTTTTCCAAAAATTGAAGAAACATCTTATGAGGAATCTCCATCAGAAGCAGCGGTGAAGGTGATTCTGAAGGAGCTGTTTCCAGCATGTCTTTAAAGACTGGGGACAGGTGAATTGCATCCAACGAAAATTCGAAAATTTTGTTTCGCCTCTTAGAAATAAAAGTTCCATAGAGTTAGAGGCATTTCCGGTACATGACAAATTCACAGTAGAGATTGAAGAGCATGGGCACCTTTCTTGACTTCGAGTTTGATTAGTGAGCATTTTAGAACAAGTTAGGTATATAACGATGTGGTTTAAATAAGGTTGAAGATATTGATAGGCTGGAAATTGTGAGATAGTGCAAACTTACCTAACTTAAAAATTTTTTGAAATAACTATAAAACTTCTGAAAAATAGGAATAGTTTCTAAAGATACAATGAGGTGGCAGCAGAATCGAGTTTTGTTTATTGTGTATGGGGAATTAAATGGCGCTCTTCTTAAAGGTAGGTAAGCTAAATGACGGAAAAAAAAGTGGGGTAGAAATAGAAGAATTACAGAAAAGGAAAACTTTGGTATTAAAGGAACAAATATAAAAATAATTTGGGCTTATTTAGATATTGTTCCCTAAGGAAAGTGTGAAGAACACCAGAGGATAGAATTTTGATATGGAGGGATAGAAATAGGGTCAAGGAAAGCAATATTATCTCAGCAGGGATAATTGGATTAATTTTCTTATGGTCATGCTTTGAAACCACAAAAATTTATAGGTAACTAATAGAATGGATTGCAGTCTCGATAAACTCAAAAGTACAAAGAAAAGGCATTCAAATTTTGCTCAATACCTGTCGGCTCCCAAAGACTTTTGTTTTTGGCAGTCGACAGTACTAACAAGGACTTGATAAAGCGAAGGTAAGTTATTTCTTTAGTGTCTGAAGACCGAGTCCTGGAAACCCTTTTTTTGATTAGAGCCAACTACCGACGTTGATGAATCAAAACGCTAGCTCCGCAGCACACTGAGCTAGATTCGGGCTGTGTGGAGGGTGGAGCACACATTCAATGCTTTTTCTATCCAAATGTGGCGCATTATCATGTTGAAGGCCCCAACTAGAGGGATGCAGCTCAGGGTGTTTTTATCGCATATGCGCGACTTGTAATATTCCCCATTAACCGTTATTTGCAGGGGGACTTCATATTGATATGCCATTCCACGACAGACGGAGAAGGAACTCACCGAAACCTGTCAACCTGTGCCTACTTTGGTGTCAGAGAATCAGACTGAGCTCGCCTGTTTGCTTTGGCTTCGTAATAGTGAAGTCATCTGTAATGATGGAATTCAGGGTTGGCGCGCCATGCTGAAGCTTCAGGCGACAGCAATCTCGGCACCCATTTCATAGGACATCTATATATAACATGTCTGTCAATCGATCCACTGTTCATCCTGTTGTTCCCGCACAATGACGGCAGTTGTGTTAATCATGGTGTCGTTCACGCCCTGTTTTGTTATTGAAACACCGCCCTCCACCGCCGATGTGCGGTTGATTGTCGGCATATCTTGCTGTACACCTTGCACCTGTATGCTTGCTTACCGGATTTATGCAGAGGGAAACAAAATTTAAGAGTAGTTTTGCTCATTACACAGTCGATTGGCACTGACGTCCTATACTAAAACGCATGCGTGTACGCGCTTCCTATTTTTTCCCACCAATCACGTGAGATCTTTTCTCCACATGAAATTTTTTCATTACCTTATCATCACTATATGATGCGAAAAATAATCTCTCTCAGCTACAAAGTAAATTATGTTTTAAATGCACCAGAAAGAGTAAAACAAAAAATGACGAATGAAGTAAAAATAGAAGCGAAGTGGTTATGACCGTGGTCACTACTGGCAGGTGACCGCCACGACTTCAGTGAAGGTACCCATTACGTAACGATGACCTCCATTTGTATCATCGCGAGGTACCTTTCTTTGCTCCACATTCTGCCGGACCTGGTCATCCTAGGGAAAGGTACACACTAATCTGGTTTTAATGTCAATACAACTCGTGATTCACCGTACCTGGGGGTCTGTTACGGCTCTGTAATTATATGGTCCTTTCTTCTCTGGGAAAGTAACAGTGGCTCAGGATTTTCTGCTGTCTCGTTCATTCGAGTTCAGTTCCCAGTAGTGGGACACTGTTGGTGTTCTCGTAAACAGGGGCGCCGCTATACAGGTCAAGTAGCCAGCTGCCCGTTATTGTTAGCTGTGAGATTACATTCCAAACCACCTATTGGCGACTTGTAGAAACATCCGCCAAAATATTACGCACCTGCTTCAAGAGCATGGTTTGTTCATTGAAAGGCAAATTGTTATATTGAAAGAACGGTCATTAATCTGTTTTGGGCTCAAAAATTTTGAATTGTTAATCCTCTATTCCAAAAAATAGTCAAGCTATGTTTATGCCACAGTCATATTAAATGAAATGTTGAATGATTAAACCTACAGGTTTGAACTTTTGCAGACATATTATTAAGGGTTTACGAAAAAAATTTTTTTTTCAATGCTCTAAACCTTTCTTCTTTCATAAAAGTAGACACTTTTCTGCAAAAGTTTTTAAATGTGTTCTTACATAAAAGTTAGCATGACTTTTTAATTATGATTGTTGGTAACTTTTTAAAAAAATAAAATATACATTCAAATGCAAAATCATGGGAAAATCAATAACGTACTGCATTACATTTCTTTGTTTATTTTTACAGAAAAACGAATGCTAATTTTTATGAAACAAGGCCTAAGGAAAGATTCAAGGTTTCAGACCTGTAGGAGAGAAAGTAAAAAAGTAATTGAGTAAATTTTATACAGATAAACGGAATTGCATTCACAAAAACTGAAATGTACATTTGGAAATTTGAACATATATATTCATTTGTCCCACAGTGACACCAGCTTTTTGATGCCTAAGCGGTAGTCACAACTTCCGCCTCGCTGCAGTTACATTACAGCATACAAACTGGTGCAATGATCTTCTTGTATGACCGCGCTTCTCAAAATACTGCTTGAACCTATCAGCTAAACTCTCGTCTATTCGATCTTTCCTTAACTTTATTTCTTGATTATTTAACTGTCTCCTGCGCTTGAAATTTCAGAATAAAAAGGACCCAAATTTTCGGTGAATTGTATATTTTATGAAAAGTAAAAAAACGGAATATATTTACACCACCGATATATATATAGGCTTTCATCAGTAATCATTTAATGTGTGAGGGCTGTTTAATAAAGAATGATTAATATCTTTTACAACTTATCCCCAATATTTTAATTATTTTTCAAAGTAGTCCCCGTTGGACGCCATGGACCTATTCCAACTTTTCTGCCAGTCTTCAAAGACTTGCTGGAAACAGTTTTTAACAGATCCTTCAGAATCGCCTCCGCAGCCTTCACAACTGCTTCTGATGCTGGAAAATGTCTCTCATGGAGATGTTTCTTCAAGTTGAAGAAAGGAAAATGTCACAAGAGGCAGAATATGAACTATAGGAAGGGTGAGAAACAAACTTCACATTGTTTTCGTGAGATATTCAGCAACAACATTTGCGTTGTGCCGGTCAGTATATCTCTGTAGTATTGCACAGTTACAGTTATGTGTGATATGACATCGTATAGTTTTCAGTACATCTCTGTAGTATTGCACAGTTACAGTTATGTGTGATATGACATTGTACAGTTTTCAGTATATACCTGTAGTATTACCCAGTTACAGTTATGTATGATATGACATTGTACAGTTTTCAGTACATCTCTGTAGTATTACCCAGTTACAGTTATGTATGATATGACATTGTAGAGTTTTCAGTATATCTCTGTAGTATTACACAGTTACAGTTATGTATGATATGACTTTGTAGAGTTTTCAGTATATCTCTGTAGTATTACCCAGTTACAGTTGTGTGTGATATGACATTGTAGAGTTTTCAGTACATCTCTGTAGTATTACCCAGTTACAGTTATGTGTGATATGACACTGTAGAATGTTCAGAACATCTCTGTAGTATTACCCAGTTACAGTTATGTGTGATATGACATTGTAGAGTTTTCAGTACATCTCTGTAGTATTACTCAGTTACAGTTATATGTGATATGACATTGTACAGTTTTCAGTACATCTCTCTAGTAATGTCCAGTTACAGTTATGTATGATATGACATTGTAGAGTTTTCAGTACATCTCTGTAGTATTACCCAGTTACAGTTATGTGTGATATGACACTGTAGAATGTTCAGAACATCTTTGTAGTATTACCCAGTTACAGTTATGTATGATATGACATTGTACAGTTTTCAGTACATCTCTGTAGTATTACCCAGTTACAGTTATGTGTGATGTGACACTGTAGAATGTTCAGAACATCTCTGTAGTATTACCCAGTTACAGTTATGTATGATATGACATTGTAGAGTTTTCAGTATATCTCTGTAGTATTACACAGTTACAGTTATGTATGATATGACTTGTAGAGTTTTCAGTATATCTCTGTAGTATTACCCAGTTACAGTTATGTGTGATATGACACGGTAGAGTTTTCAGTACATCTCTCTAGTAATGTCCAGTTACAGTTATGTGTGATATGACATTATACAGTTTTCAGTACATCTCTGTAGTATTACCCAGTTACAGTTATGTATGATATGACATTGTACAGTTTTCAGTACATCTCTGTAGTATTACCCAGTTACAGTTATGTGTGATGTGACACTGTAGAATGTTCAGAACATCTCTGTAGTATTACCCAGTTACAGTTATGTATGATATGACATTGTAGAGTTTTCAGTATATCTCTGTAGTATTACACAGTTACAGTTATGTATGATATGACTTGTAGAGTTTTCAGTATATCTCTGTAGTATTACCCAGTTACAGTTATGTGTGATATGACACGGTAGAGTTTTCAGTACATCTCTCTAGTATTACCCAGTTACAGTTATGTGTGATATGACATTATACAGTTTTCAGTACATCTCTGTAGTATTACCCAGTTACAGTTATGTATGATATGACATTGTACAGTTTTCAGTACATCTCTGTAGTATTACCCAGTTACAGTTATGTATGATATGACACGGTAGAGTTTTTAGTACATCTCTCTAGTAATGTCCAGTTACAGTTATGTATGATATGACATTGTAGAGTTTTCAGTACATCTCTGTAGTATTACCCAGTTACAGTTATGTGTGATATGACACTGTAGAATGTTCAGAACATCTCTGTAGTATTACCCAGTTACAGTTATGTGTGATATGACATTGTACAGTTTTCAGTACATCTCTGTAGTATTACCCAGTTACAGTTATGTGTGATATGACATTGTAGAGTTTTCAGTACATCTCTGTAGTATTACCCAGTTACAGTTATGTGTGATATGACATTGTACAGTTTTCAGTACATCTCTGTAGTATTACTCAGTTACAGTTATGTGTGATATGACATTGTACAGTTTTCAGTACATCTCTGTAGTATTGCCCAGTTACAGTTGTGTGTGATATGACATTGTACAGTTTTCAGAACATCTCTGTAGTATTATCCAGTTACAGTTATGTGTGATATGACATTGTACAGTTTTCAGTACATCTCTGTAGTATTTCTCAGTTACAGTTGTGTGTGATATGACATTGTACAGTTTTCAGTACATCTCTGTAGTATTACCCAGTTACAGTTATATGTGATATGACATTGTAGAGTTTTCAGTATATCTCTGTAGTATTACCCAGTTACAGTTATGTGTGATATGACATTGTACAGTTTTCAGTACATCTCTGTTGCATTACCCAGTTACAGTTATGTGTGATATGACATTGTAGAGTTTTCAGTATATCTCTGTAGTATTACCCAGTTACAGTTATGTGTGATATGACATTGTAGAGTTTTCAGTACATCTCTGTAGTATTACCCAGTTACAGTTATGTGTGATAGGACCTTGTAGAGTTTTCAGTACATCTCTGTAGTATTTCTCAGTTACAGTTGTGTGTGATATGACATTGTACAGTTTTCAGTACATCTCTGTAGTATTACCCAGTTACAGTTATATGTGATATGACATTGTAGAGTTTTCAGTACATCTCTGTAGTATTACCCAGTTACAGTTATGTGTGATAGGACCTTGTAGAGTTTTCAGTACATCTCTGTAGTATTTCTCAGTTACAGTTGTGTGTGATATGACATTGTACAGTTTTCAGTACATCTCTGTAGTATTACACAGTTACAGTTATGTGTGATATGACATTGTATAGTTTTCAGTATATCTCTGTAGTATTACCCAGTTACAGTTATGTGTAATATGACATTGTAGAGTTTTCAGTACATATCTGTAGTATTACCCAGTTACAGTTATGTGCGATATGACATTGTAGAGTTTTCAGTACATCTCTGTAGTATTACCCAGTTACAGTTACGTGCGATATGACATTGTATATTTTTCAGTACATATCTGTAGTATTACCCAGTTACAGTTATGTGCGATATGACATTGTAGAGTTTTCAGTACATCTCTGTAGTATTACCCAGTTACAGTTGTGTGTGATATGATATTGTAGAGTTTTCAGTACATCTCTGTAGTATTACCCAGTTACAGTTATATGTGATATGACATTGTAGAGTTTTCATTACATCTCTGTAGTATTACCCAGTTACAGTTTTGTGTGATATGACCTTGTAGAGTTTTCAGAACATCTCTGTAGTATTACCCAGTTACAGTTGTGTGTGATATGACATTGTACAGTTTTCAGTATATCTCTATAGTATTACCCAGTTACAGTTATGTATGATATGACATTGTACAGTTTTTTGTATATCTCTGTGGTATTACACAGTTACAGTTATGTGTGATATGACATTGTACAGTTTTCAGTACATCTCTGTAGTATTACTCAGTTACAGTTATGTGTGATATGATATTGTAGAGTTTTCAGTATATCTCTGTAGTATTACCCAGTTACAGTTATGTGTGATATGACATTGTACATTTTTCAGTACATCTCTGTAGTATTACCCAGTTACAGTTATATGTGATATGATATTGTAGAGTTTTCAGTACATCTCTGTAGTATTACCCAGTTACAGTTATGTATGATATGACATTGTAGAGTTTTCAGTATATCTCTGTAGTATTACCCAGTTACAGTTGTGTACAAAGCTTTGCTGTTTGCTCTAAGAATTGAAATGTTGAAGCCAAGTTTTATCAACAGGGATTCTCTATGAAAGAAACTCTGTATCTTAAACTTCACCTGTGCGCTGTACCTGCATAAACATGGAATTACTGAAAGTGTTCTTTATGTTATTCAACGATCCTCTCTCACAATTGTTAGATCCGAAACTAAATCCATTTTCTTCTGAAATTGAATGCCATCGCTCTTTAAACATTTAAAACCATCTTTCAATTGTGCTATAGGGAAGAACAAACTCTCCATAACCTCCTGTAACTTTTTATAGTCCTCAGATGGGATTTGTTCAAATGAAGGCTGAATTTCAAAGCGTGTGATCTCTATTTTGTTTTAGCGGAACTGAACATGTCTCAACTTTCGCAGCTCTTACAGGCGGCCACAGAAATGACCATAATGAAATTAGTACCACATGTACATTACGCATTAAGCTAACAAAACATTGTAAAGTTAAATCTAATTCAGCAAAATTATGGTTTTAAAAATATGGCCATCGTTGTTCCTTATTATGCTTTATCAACATCCATTTTTAGGAAATTTATTTTAACAAGGCAAAGTATACTCATTTTAAAAATATTATTATGAAATTGTGATTGTGTACTTAAAACCCTAATAAAATGTTACGATTTGGCAACCATATTCAAAGTACTTCGGCAATGATATTAATAAAGAACGCTCTTCACGACTTCAATCCCAGATCATTTTAACAGTTGCCAATGAGTTTCATGTTCTGTGCTTTCGCCTCCATACCGCGAGAAATAATTTGTAACCTGTTCTGTATTGAAAACCACACCATCACTTGCGAGATGCTACCAACTTTAACCGGAGATTTTGTGAACAGTTGAAGGTACAGTTACTTTCTAAAAACTAAAGTTGTACTCACCTGCTCTGACACAATTAAGTTTTATAACCGGATATATCAATGAATAAAATATTTCTTAGTTTCCGTTTTAACAAATTCGGTATATTCTTTAGTTTAACTTTTAACTAAAACGTTTAAATAAAAATGTGAGAATACAGAATTTAAAGGTAAGTTTTCATAATTTTTGACATTTTTGAACTCCGGGTCAATAAGTTTCCGGACCTGTAGTAAAATGTTAGTACCAGTAATGAATAAGTATGTGTTATGAATATATGCAGCCTTGAGGAGGGACGCTGTAGCCAACTAAACTACCCCTCAGAATAGAGAAACCTTTGGGAGATCTCAGAGAATCAGATGAGAAATGTTTGTAGTTCCGTGCTTGGACACTAGAGCGTCAGTCCGGAATCGAATCCCGACCATGTCCTACACAAGGCAACTTTAGCTATTATATAACTTCAATCAACATCTCCTGAATCGAGCTTAGCTAAATCTAAAAGAGTTAAAAGTCCTGGATGTACATTTAGCTAGAAATTACATACATTTGATGAAATTGTTACACTTTATATATTTACAAATATTAACTCTGATGTAATGCTTGTAAAGATAGTCTTTTTTTTACATACTTTACATTAAAATGCCATCTTAGACAAAAAAGTCCATACTATTTACAAAAGGATAACTTAAAGTATTTACATTTAGTATATTTACGGCTGAATTAATTCAATGGAGAAAAATTAGTACACTTATTTTTTGATTGTATGAAATAGGTGTAAGAGATAAAGTGTCTTTTTAATACTAACCTGAACTTATTTTTATTAGTATGCAGTTATTTTATAAATGATAGAAGTGAATTAAATATACCGTTGTATAGTTTCTGGAGTACCTGCAACTTGTTACTTGGTCTATGTCTGGTTTCTTTGCTTTGTATGTCTGCATTTTTATGATACTTCTGAACTGTCTACCACAAATAAAAGTACAGCTAGAATGTACTTGCAAGCTAATGGTAAAGTTTCAGGCGTTTTGAATAGTGATTGACAATGAGTTGGTCATTTTTATCCTGGTATTATTATTATTATTATTATTATTATTATTATTTGTATAAAATATTTTTTTAGCATTTATGAATTTCCCAAGAACATTATTCCATAAGTCATTAAGGAATGGAAGGAAATATATGTACTGTTTTTCGGATGCTCTTATTTATAAAATTAATTAATGATATGACTGCAAAACATGCTGAGTTTAGTTTAGGTAATATGTAATCAGCATGGTTTTTCCAATTAATATTATTATCAATTATAAGAATGAGAAATTTTATGCTATTATATTCGATTGTTTTATTGCCTTCATATTGTAACTTTAGGTCTGCAATGTTTGAAAATTAATGCATTTAGTTTTTTTAAAATTTATATAAATTTTGTTACTGTCAAATCAGCTATTTAGTGTACTAAAAATCATTGGATAAATCTGAGAGGCTGCTGATTTTGTGTTCTTTAGTGAAAATACTAGTATCAGCTGTAAAAATAATTGAATAAACATGTTTTTATTACTGAGGGAAGATCATTAATATATAGTATCAATTAAGAGTTTTCAAATGTTTATTATATGTAACTTTTAAAGAGGCTTGTAGTAAATCCCCTATCTTAAAGAAAAACATTCGCCAGGTAGAAAGCCACTATGCAATGAGAGGCTGCGTCATTTGTTGGCGAACAAGTTCTTAAATTATGAAAGGGAAGCTATAAGGCGATAAAATCGTCCCTTCATTGCCGACACGTAGAGGTAATCATGATTAAAGGAGGCATGGGTTCTGGAACAGGCCCCCATTTCGCACTGCTATGATGCCTTCCCAAATGTACCGTTAAGACAATTCTTATGATCTCACGTACACAGCAGAGGCGGCCCGCCGAGTTCCTGTCTTTCTCCAGCGTTGAAGTCTTTTCGTCTAAACATATGACAACGCTTCAATACAATTAAAGATCTCACTGCAGTTAACTATTAACAGCAGGCTTTCTAGTAATATAAATGGATTTAAACGAATTAACTATTATAGTAAAATATAGTGTTTTTCTATAAGGATATGTTATTTCTCATATCTGCATTTTTTGTTTAGAGCATGCCACTAATGCAATATTTACAATTATATAAATAACTATAATTCTAAACCATATTTTTTATTAAGGTACTTTTGTATTTATATGATATATTACAATTCCACTTAAGATCAGTCATTGCAAAATGTTTTCTTCCTTCTGTTCAAATGAGGCAATTGGAAAAAATGCTAATAAACACTTTTAAAGTTTTCCTTTGAAAATTATTCAAATATTAATTTCTGACCTACTAGGCCATTTACAAGCCATTTCAAATGCAAAGCACAAATTTGAAACCCGGGATGTTTACACAACTTTAAGTGCACATATAGCATATTTTCTTAGTCTTCCATATCTCCAACATTCATTAAAGCAGCTTAAAAACTCGTAATTAAAAAGATTTTATTTATTTAGGAACAAATTTTTCAGAAACTGAACATAGAATACTGAAATTTAGAACCACATAGGTACACACAGTGGGTGCTGAAAACATATTATTGCACCAATTAAAATAATAATTTTATATTTAATGCATGGCTAGAATTGCTTTAACCATTTATTTATTGTCGCTTTAACTGCATTGGCCTTCTCACGATATCTGTAGATTGCGGAATGAATACTATAGGTGCAAGTCTGTCAAAAAAAAAAAAAAAAAAAAAAAAAAAAAAAAAAAAAAAAAAAAAAAAAAAAAAAAAACTTGACTTGACCAGGATTCGAACCCAGAACCTCTGGACTATTAGTCGCAAATACTACCACTAAACTACGGAGGCGGGCCAGTTGCGGAATTAGTATGGTATATGCTAACAAATCAGTGTTAAAGCGAAATGGGCTAGACTGCTTTATAAGGTCTTCAAATTGTTTTGCGGGAGAGGAAATCTTAACTTTAGCTCATCTGGTGTTTAATGTTAAGTGCTACCAATATCTCGAAAACCTCTAACTTATTTATGTAGGGAGTTATTCACGTTACTATGTAGTCTAATGCATAAAGCGACAGTGTGTGGTTTCGCGAATCGTAAGACCAGGCCCTGCGCAGTATATTCAATTGAAGTGTGCTCTTAACTAAAATTTAAAAGTGATCAACAAGACTCGAACTCAATAAAAATGATCCGCCTGAAAAACAGTATCATGTCAAAGAGACATAATCCGTTATTGTATGATATCATTTTCCTTAGTCAGTAACGTACTGGTCTTTAGAAACTAAATGCGATAACTTTGAAATTGGAGACCAATGCTCTCCCGCGGTGTAGTTTATTAACATCCTATACACCAGGTAACATGCCTTGGATGATTCTGGCAAGTAAATTCATTGGTCCGGTTCAGTGTATTCCCAAATTTGATGAGGCAGCGTGTTGAACAGGAAACTTCCGACATGACCTACTTTCACTGGCAAATTTCTGCACCCCTGCAACTGCACTTCGAGATAATAACAGGCTGCAATGAGGGAATTATGTTATTTTTTAAAAGGAACCAGTTTCTTCCGTACCTGTCGTGTTTAGAATCAATCACTGTGATGAAACCTGCTTCTTCGCCCTTCACCGTTACCGCTTGATAATGATCTGCTCTCTATCATCATTATCGCTTTTCACCAAACCCGGTATCACCCTATTAGAAAGCACCTAGTTCCGCACACAGCATGCAAGGTATTCCTTGATGATGACATTAATGGTATTAGTTAGTTTGCTTACCATAGCAATACATGTAGATGCCCTTTCGCCATCTTCTACAAGAGTATAAGCGTAAATATTTAAGTAAGTTATTTTATATCTCAACATAATCACCCATTTGTTTCATCGTTTCACAAGTCCCTGAAATTCCAGAAGCATGAAATTCTTTGGGCTGCTGTCGGAACCAGCAGTGACTTCCCGTTCTACAGCTTCATCGTCGGCAAAATGTTCACCCGAAAGTTGACGTTTAAGAGGGTCGAACAAGTGGAAGTTGTTTGAAGTAAGGTCGGGGTTTTATATGAAGTGCATTGTTTTTGTGAAAGAAAGGCTTGCATGTGTGGTAAAGAAGTTCCTGCACAAAGGACTGTTCACAGCTGGGTCAGGGAATCTGCACACAAGAATGCGAGTACTGCTCGTCTGTCAACATAGCGGTCTGAATTGATTACGGCTAATGGCACATAACCTTTGATGAACTGGGGTGTCAGATAGGCCGTGCCCCCCCCCTGCACCCCATTATATACGAAAAAGTGTGCGCACGTACTTGATACAGAGGCACAGAAGGACAAAAGGGGCGAAGCCTGTTGTCGGCTACTGAAAATGCATAATGAACAAACGGATGTTTTGGATAAGCTGGTGTCACTACTAGAAGAAGAAAGTCCAACCATGCAATGAAAACATTCAGGAAGTTCCCGGCCCAAGAGATTTCGTGCGGGTAAGCGGATGATCACCATCTGTTGGAACACTCCAGGCTTGAACTAACTTCCTCAAGCAACGACTGTCAAAACGACTGCAAAGTTGGCATCTCTGGGGTTCATTGTTGTGGCGCATCCACCAATTCCCCGGAAACCGCTACATCTGATTATGTCAAATTCAGCAACTTGAAGCTCTGGCTAATGGAGTAATTTATACAACATTCAAACTCATGCATTGGGGTGTAGTCCTCTGCTCTTTCAAGGAGAGTTTATGTGTATCTATTGCTGGTGTGCAGTTTAAATAATTTTCGAAAAAAAAAAAATCTTAAAATCTCCATTGATCCTAGTTACTGTGCACCAAAAACGAAAAAGTGAAAACATATACAGAGTGAGGCATTTATAGTGTCGCCGCCATTTTCCTCCTAAACGAAGGGAAAAATAATTTCATACAAAATTTAAAATGCTCTTAGGGAGACACAAGGTAGCGACCTTAACTCGTCCTTGAAATGTCATTCTCAATGTCATTTCAAGGTCTAATGTTTTTTTTTTTCTTGTCAATTGGAATGGTGTATTTTCCTTTCCGGGAATAAAAAAAAATGAATTCAATTTTCAGTATAAAAGTTCTAGTACATCTATCAGCTAGGGGTGATATTGGACAAATAAGACAGCAAATGTTTTTCACTTTACCGGCATCAATTTACGTGTGTTGGAAAAGGTACCGTTTTGAATTTGTAGTAGAGCATTGGCAAACTGGACACGCTTTTGAAAACTATTCCCATTAAGGGCTTGATGTAGGCTAATGTGATATGTCGCTTAATCTCTCTCCTTGAAAGATTCCCGAATCGTGTTCTAGTTAACTGGAATTTTGGTGAGGATTAGCGGCAACTGCATCTAATAGAGCGACTTCCAAATTATCCCCAGTAGCAATTCTCATTCCTTGGTGTTTCTTGATACGACACCTCCCGTTTCGAAGAATAAGTTCGCAAGTCGTTGACAATTTCTGACAGATGGCTATATATATATGTATATATATATGGCTGGCTACACACACACACACACATATATGCGTGTGTGTTTATGTTAACGCTCTAGTGGCCGCAATTTTTGTTTTTTCTCTACGAAACTTGACATAATGATCAATTAACAAACGACTAACCGAGACCAAAATAGCAAAATTAGACCGTTGGTGTTAACATACAGCTAAAATTTAAAAATCACTCTAGCATCCGCGCTTTCCCCCCCAACGAATCTCGGTATATGTAATTGAAATAACATGATAAAAATATCTTACGAAAATCAGCGATATCAGACCATTAATGTAGGAATTTGTCTGAATAAGAAAATTTAAAAATCGCTCTAGTGGCACCAATATTTGTTTTTTCGCAATGAAACTCGGTATATGCCATTTAAATAAGATATGTCAAATAGTTTCTGAAAATTGGAGAAATCGGGCCATTAGGGGGTTTAGCGAAAATCTAAAAATTGCTCTATCGGCTGCAATTGTGTAGTTTTTAAACCGAAAATCGATGTATGCCATTGAAATAAAATAGTAAAAATAGTTCTTAAAATTAATGAAATCAAACTATTATTATTGGGAGTTTATCTTAAAACCAACATTTAAAAATAGCTCTAGCGGACCCAATGTGTTTTTTTTTCTATTTAACTCGGTATAAACAATTTTAATAAAAGAAGAAAAACAGTTTCAGGGCCATTGGGAGTGGGAATATATCTGAAAACCGAAACTTTAAAAGCACTGTAGCTGCACCAATTTCTCTGCCCTCTATTACCTTTCATAATTTCGAGTTGCTGAGGAATTCGCTTGGTTAACGCAGCTTCTGTGTGACGGACTTTTCTTTTATAATGCAGTTGTTTGTTGTATGGCAAAACTGCAGTTATGTTGATGTCTATTTGACTTGTTTCCTCCACTGACGCGCAACTTGTAATGCACAAAGATGCCGACTGTGGAAGACGTGCTTATTTACCGGAAAGCTACTCAGTTATCACAAGAACTTCTATTTTATTCGTTTTGTTCTTTGGTAGCGACGAATCGAAATAAAAGTTAAACTTCACACCGTCAGAAAGTTTCTTGTCGCCACACCTGCATATGAGGTCATGAAGTTTGCTTTCTATGGTCCTTCTGATGTTAATTCATTTTTTGGCAGTTTTTGAAACACAATCTTTTTGAGTGGTAGTGAAAAATGGGTAAGATTGGAATTTGTGGTATCATTCAGCTGTTTTTCTGGAAGGGAAAACAACAAAGGAAATTTATGAGAGTGGTTGCCTACATTGAGTGATGCCTGCCCTTCTTATGAGACAGTTCGACTTTAGGTGGCAGAAGACGCACCACACCCTGGAGCTCAAAATGCAGCTCTGAGGCAAGAAATCATCAATAAAGTCCAGGATAGTTGTTTTGGCTGACAGACGAGTGAAAGTGCATAAGATTGCAGAGGCCATTGACACCTCAACTGAGCGGGTTCATTTTAATTTTGTCCATACGAACTTTGAACGAGATTTTTCAGAAGCAACTAACCGATATTTTATTACTATGCACCGAGGTCTAAACAGTGGACCTACGAGACGAACCGGCTCATACAAAGGCGAAGTCTGTTCCGCTGGAAAGGTGATGGCTTCAGTTTTTGGGACGCAAAAGGAATTCTGTTGATTGACTTTTGGAGAGACCGAAGACAGCGTTCGCCAAAAACGACCGGTAATAATCATAAGTAAATCATTTTCACCATGAAAATACGCCGTGCCACTGAACACAAGTGGACCGAATTACGATTTGAAATTTAACCCACCTGATCTCACTCCCTCGGATTTCCATCTTTTCCCGAAACTCAAAACTTTCCACGAGATACTTTGCAAGTACCTTGCAAGATGAAACTTCTTCTCTTTAATACCAAAGCACCTTCACATGTATAGAAAAAGAAAGCAGGGATAACATTTTTGTATTTCGTCATGGAAATCAGCTTAACCTCCAGGTAACATTGCTTCATGCACCAGTTTCACAAATTAGCATTTTTAATTATTAACTTACGTTTGTGTTGGTTTTAGACCCTAATTTTTAAAAATGCTTCTTTTATGGAGTAAGCATTTTAGTCGATTATGTTTAAAATGCCCTTTATCCAAGGAATATTTATTTATGAATTAAATGTTGATTCATTCTAAATCTATAAGTGTGGTTTTTTTACACAAAACATGTGCTCATCATCTGAATTCTGTCACCTGTGTGTTAGAGTGCTACAACAACCAATGACACCATTCAGATTGGTTATGACGTGGCCTTCGAAACTCAGAATCGTAGACCCCAAGATCGCAAGTTTTATCCCGGCCAGGATCCAAGAGTTTTTGGCATAAAAATCTAAGGGTAGTTTCCTTCGGAAGGGAAGTAAAGCCGTGGGGTTCCATGTCGTACATTTGCGGTACATAAAAGAATCTCAAGCCTGAAAGAAGAGGCGTCTGAGCAAAACTACTGGCCGTTTCACGCCCTGAATTGAGTTGGACGCTGATAACCTGAGTCGTAAATAAATAAAAATCCAGAATCACTAGATCAATTCTAGGTATCAATCAAACGGTTTCAGCGATGAGTTTTCGAATTTTTCAACTCACTGCCAAAACACTTATCGAACAATTTTGCCAATTACGGATTGCGAATTTTACAAATTGATTACACATTTCATTATGCCTTTAAAATTATTCCTGCATTCCGTGTTTTCAATATTTAACTATCTATTTGAAAATAAATAAAGAAGTAGATTTTTAATGTCTATTCATACTTTTGATATGATAGTTATTCCATTTATAAAACGGAACTTCCCCCTTGAGAAAATCCTGACTACACCACAAATGATAATGCTCGACACACACGTTGAAACAGCACCTAAATTCCATGGGTTTCGCTTAGGAGTCCTAACATAATGAATTCGTGCACTTGCAGATTCCATGCCTGGTCGCCTAGAAGGTGCGACTGAATAACTCTGATTTTTTTTGTATTTGTATATAAAACATTCGAATTATTTATAAAGGGACACTTATACAAAAGTAAGGAAAGTTTTGCCCATTCTTATTTTGTCTACTTATGGCGCTCTTAGGTCATCAGCGTCCCCATTCAATTCAGGGCGTGAAACGGCTGACAAAGAGGCCTCTCTTTCAGACTTGAGGTTCTTTTATGTGCTGTAAATGTACGACACGGGACCCACAGCTTTACTTCCCTTCCGAAGGGAGCCATACTTAAAAATTTACACCCGTAAAAATCCATCGATCCTGGCCGGGTTTGAACCCGCGATCTTGGGTTTAGGAGGCAAGTGTGGTTACCACTACACCACCAGAACGGACTGTTTTGCTCACATCAAGCTTTGTGTATATTTACGAAAATTTAATTTAAGTACGTTTGATAGAGATTTTGGCTCAAAAAAGTTTTTTGTCTTTATGTAGTTTGCAGATTATGCCCATATATAGCTGTTGTGCGTTTGCACATTTAAATATTGCAGTTTGGCTCCCACAACCCCTTTTTTCTGGATCAGATTGGAGTCAAAAAACTAATATTTTATTTCATATTTAGAATGAAAGTACACAGTGCAGATTACATGCATATGTTTTGTTTGTTTGGGGAATTAAAATATGGACACAACACTGTTACATAACACACACTTTTATTTTTTTGCCTTTTGCCGGAACTTAAAATATTTTTTAACTTTAGATGAAGTTTTCTCTAGAAAAATGTAAGATAGAGCTATAAATTCTTTTGTGCATATCCAAAGCATATTTCTCTTTATACCTGGTGAAAGATTTTGACTTATGAGAGCTCTAAAAAGAAAAAATAAGACGTTTGAAATTTGCATTTAATAATGACACTATGTGAAAATATTTTCAAAAATTAAACTTTTGCTACAAATTACATATTACTTCACCAGCAATGGTTAGGGCTAAGTACCACGTTTTCAAACTAAATTTAAAATCTGAGGATGCCGAGATTAATAGTTTATGGGAAAAATACACCTAAAGCAGCAAAAATGGGTGTTTATTCTGGTTTATTAAAATAATTATAAAAATTACCAATTAAGGTTTGCCAAATTTAGAAATTATTGTCAATACTTTAGAAATAATAGCTTAATAAATGGTAAAATGTTCATTTAGATAGACAGTATGGTTTTTCAGAAAACTCGGTTTGTGTTCACCCCTACTAAGTGTCCTTAAAAAAAACTACTTGATTTTTTAATAAGTGTTGAAGTACACACAATGGCATCACTGGCCTACCATGTTTCGCTCTAATATGACAAGTAGGCGGTAGGTATTTGCTTTGTTCAGGTGTGGTCCCAAAATGAGCAAACAATATTTACTTGGCCCATCACAAAGAACTGCCTTAGAAATTAGCGATTTTCTACACTCAAATCGCCACAAGCAATGATTCAGTTGCCCATTATTCCCCGTGAGCAGTGCATAACTGAGGAATATCACGTAGTCTTTTGTATTATCATATGTAGTGTTTCCTTGCGCTTTACTTCTCTCTAAACGCACCTAATTTAGCTAAACTTAAAATTCCTTTGCCTGATATCCCTGGAGCGATAACTCCGGGAGAAAACGTTTCCGGTAGCGGTCACTGAGCTGGTACATATCTTGCACGCAGCATCCTGATCATCGGC
This sequence comes from Metallyticus violacea, assembly GCA_030762175.1. Taxonomy (NCBI): domain Eukaryota; kingdom Metazoa; phylum Arthropoda; class Insecta; order Mantodea; family Metallyticidae; genus Metallyticus; species Metallyticus violacea. The sequence goes on from CM060841.1 coordinate 92,310,415, forward strand.
GTGGCCTACTCTTTCGCACTAGGGTGTGTACCGCCTTGTACAGAGTGCTCCAGAAGTAGTGTACGATATTAACAAAATTGCTACCGTTGTCAAATGATAAAATTACATTAATGGAAACTGAGCGACATTGTAACCATCCTATCTATTGTTGGACATCTAACGCAGCCGGCATAGTCCTGTCGCACAGTCTGTTGAGTTCAGTGGAGTATCAACAGCTGATGAAAAACCAGGAATGTTTTTAAAGAAAACTTTAAATTCTACATTTTCACACGCTATAAGCAGGTGAAAGAGCGAGGACTTGGTAATTGTTCATGGTGATCAAGAGTGTTCATTTGATATCATTGCAACATGAATTCGGTTATTCGAAGAAGGACGAGAGACTTTGAAAGACAACCCTCGCTCTGGCCGACCTCAGGAAACTGTGAACGAGAGAACAATTCAAAGAGTGAGGAACTTGGTGCAGGAAAATCGACTTTGAAATGCTAAGTATTGATGTTTTGGCAGCATTGACAGTATATTCCATTAACATTTAAAACTGCGAAAAATCTGTACAAAATCTGTTCCACAATCTGTAACCAATGAAAAGAAGAAGAGGAGAAAGGAAACTGCTGAGTATGTTTCCACCAAATGGTTCTAAACGTTTGACAGATACATGCACTGGTGATGGAAATTGATTTGATTATTATATGACACCAAATAAAGCTCAGAACTGCGTGTGGGTAAATGAGAATGATCCAAGACCAGTTGTCCTTCGACAAGATTTTCGTTCTCGGAAGCGCATGTTCACTGTTTTCTTCAACTATGAAGGACCATTAGTGGTTGGTTGTATGCAAGATGGAATGAAAACGAATGCAGAATACTGTGACACATATTTTGTATCCTTTATTTGAAGACCTGAGGCGGCGGCGTCCAAAGGCAGGAATTTCAAGGTGTTGCTCTAGCACGACAATGCTTCTCCTCATAGAACAGCTGCAAATTTGAGGAAACTGGAAGTCGCCAAAGTCCAGTTGCTTGAACATCCACCTTACAGCCCTGAATTTGCACCATGCTACTTCTGGTGGTTTCCTCAAGTGAAATTTAGCATTGTTGGGAAATGTTTAAACGAGTGCAGGACCTTGCTCAAGCTATAAATTCAGCTGTGTTGACAATATCTCAATCCAAGTACTGTAGTGCTTTCGACAAGTGGTTGCACCGTCTGCATCTGTGAGTGGAGAGAGATGGAGAGCACTTTTAAGGATTGGGCGGACAAACTTTCGAATTCATTCCTTACCTTGGACTGACTTGAATGCCCCCCGCATTATAGACATACCAAGTTGTTTGTTTGTTTTCCCGTTATTTTCCTAGTCACTTAGTCCAATGCTCAGATGGATCTTTCCTTTTCACGAAATTGTCATATTCCGTTAGTCGAGCGATATGGGCTGGTGTGGGGTGACGATGCCGTGCCTTGAAAATGTGGTACAGGGGTATTCTGTTTGAAATCATATTAGAGATCACGTGTACGTCATAAATCCTGGCCACCAGGTGTTCCCTCATCTCATGACCTTTCTTCTGGGGATGCCCTCACTGGGGACATAGGCATAAACGGCCAGCCGTTGAGCTAGACCGTAGTACCGAAACATCCTCCTCAGTCCATAGCAATCGAATGTGAGAGACTGATAAATGAAGTTGGGTTAAGGTGCGCAAAATTTAGTAATTCCGTTATTTACTAACAATACTGTCATCTCATAGAAGTAAGCAGCACCTTCGTTATTTCTTCAGTGCGTTGAAAATAAGATATAAAAACACTCTAGCAGATAATAGAGGCGAAGTTAATTTATGGAATTTTGGAATGCTGAGGATTTTGGAAGATGAGTAATGTATTTTCGCATGTCTGTTGTTATGTTATTTCGCGGATGAAGGTGCATATTCCGGAAAACCGACAGAATGTGGTGACATCTCGTATTGTCACCGGAGATGTGCAGCCAACAGTGTGAGCCCGAGTGAAAACGACAAAGGTACATGCAAGTTCCGGGAATGTCTTATTTGACTGCACGTACCCACTTATGGGGCCAACATCAAGGGATGTCATCGAAAGGCATCACCTTTTCCATGAAAACGCCCACCCCCCACTTCCCAACTATGAGAAATACACCTTAGGGACTTGGCTGGTAAACACGTCAACAACTTGCCTACAGCCCAGACATCATTGTTGAGCCGTCTTGTCTCTAACAACAATTGTGATTATTTTGTAGGAAATAAATGTACAATTATACTTTTTGACGTCTCGCCCATTGTATTTTAAAACATGGTTTATTTTTAGAATGGAGTGGTATTTATGTTCTATAAGGTCCAAATTTTGGGGTTTTCTCAGGATTTTCCCGTTTCTTCCAGTTTTCTCGCAACACTTTACTACTTGTTCTCCAACTCATCTATATTGTCATTTTAATAAAAACTTCGGGATATTCCAGGTTGTTGAGACGAGCCAATGGAGTCTCTTGAATATTAAGGAGGGAAAGGAGACCATCGGGTGTAGGGTGCTTTACAAACGTTTATTCCACATTAAACCTGTCTCATGCAGCATTTCCATAATCACCAAATGTTTTTGTACTCTCTAATGTCACAAACGAGGCACGCTTAAACTGCCGATGAAGTTTATGACACGCTGTGTATTGTACGGCCTGCCCGAGGATGATCTACTTTCTTTCCCACTTAGACCAGTTCTGCGTTCAGCGTTCCATCTCTTTCTATCATCTACCCAAGAATGCTTTCTTTTCCACCATGAATTGGCCATCACTTGCCGGACATTGAACTCTCACGTAGCGAGAAAGCTGGTTGCCATGGTGACCATAAACTGTCCGTCACAATTGGAGTACTCCATATAGGGAGTGACTGCGCTACCGGTTGCAGCTCTGTGCCAGTCCTTGGTTCATATCCCGTTAATAGAATCAGTCATCAATGAAAGAACTGCAAGGAATTTACATTTAAATATTTACAAACATTTTAAAAGTTTGCAATTCTGATTTTAGTGACGTGAAAACTAAATATATCCTAGAGTTGGAGACCAAGGTCGTTCTGCTCCGGTTTATGCGATGCACACTTATATGGGATAGTCTGGTTTTCATTGTAAATATAACAACAGGTTTAGTTACGCGCTTTTCATAGAAACGGGAAATTCTTCCTTCACTTGTCAGTAAAAGTTGTTGCTATATGTAGGGCAGTATCTCTCCTTTGCAATGCAGAAAGGTATTTAAGTGTTTAAATTAATTATTTCCACATACGAAAGCTGTTCGGGAAACTGTCTTCACTTATTCTCATAATTTTGATTATATTCCTAAAATATTCCCCTTTAAATACGTGCCTCATATACCTATGGTCGCGGGTTCAATCCCGGCCAGGATCGATGGATTTTTTTCGGGGGTAAAAATCCTAAGTATAACTTCCTTCGGAAAGGAAGTAAAGCCGTGGGTGCCGTGTCGTACATTTACGGCATGTAAAAGAACCTCAAGCCTGAAAGAAGAGGCCTCTGAGCAAAATTTGTCGGCTGTTTCACGCCCTAAATAGAGTGGGACGCTGATACTGAGATGTTAAAGAGCGCCCGTAAACTTTTTCTTCAATTTGCAGAAAAGCAAAACGTCACACGGAGCTAAATACTGTGCGCACTTCACATTTATTTTTGTGATATATTCAGCAACAACATTTTACGATATGCGACCATGCATTATCGTGATACAACATGTAACTTGTTGGAGAAAATGTAGCCGTTTGCTTGCGATGTGACCTTGCAGAGTTTTTGTGCAGTTACATTTATTTATGCAGGCGGGCAATTCCTTCAATGTCAAACAACATGCAGCAGTGTAGCAACCCACCGTGTACAAACACCTCTCATGTGCAACCTTTCAGCTACCAAGGTTTGAATGGCACCCAGTCAACTTTCAAACACTCTGAAAGTGGTCTCAATGGACGATAATGTTGTTGTTTTCTTCCTTTAAATCACAAACTGGAGCCCCGGGTCCATCCTTCCCTCTTTACATTTTTAAACCATCTTCGAGCTGTGCTATAGAGAAGAACAAACTCTGCATAGACCTCAGCTGAAAATTTGTCGAGACGAAAGCAAATTGTTCGTCCCGTGCCACCTCCAGGAACTGAACATGTCTCATCTTGCACACCTCTCACAAATACAAGCCTGAAATGTGTACAATACGCGCTAAGTGTAGCTTCACTTATGCAATTTCTAATGTGAGTGTTAAAAAGAATATAAAAACTTCGCAAAACGCACAAAAAATTTACCAGCGGCAAAAAATAAATGTATCACTTTTGTGTAATTTTTGTTGTAAATATTGGAAATGTAATTATTTTCTTCTTCTGTGTGACTGCATCTGTTCTCAAATCATCGTTTTCAACCAATTTTGCTCTTGGATCTTGCGGTCTCGTGTTTTGTCTACGATTTCTCTGAACAAGAATGGTATAATGAAAATTAGGTCTGCCTGCATGCTGGCCAATCCTTATTTCAACAAAGCAATGCGCGGTGCATTGAACGGTATATGTGGCAGAACGTTGTTATATGGGTTTTAAGTTTTCAAGCAACAACGACAACATGCGAGTGAAAACCTCGTGGACATATCGTTGATGCTGACCGACACCTGCCTTTCATGAACAGAAAGTGACTGCTGGACAGATGCCTTTCCAATCTCCGAAAGGAATGCCCTCTTTCACGACTTAAGATGTATTGACTTTCATTCTGTACCGAATCCCGGCATTGTTGCAGGTCATTTTGACTTTATTGGCATCTTCTAGCCTGACCACAATAGTATGGCTCAGGAATCTGAATTCTTAGAATTTTTATTTTTATTTTTAAGTTTGATATGTTTACGTCAGATGGACATTTCCCAATCGATATAGACAATTTTCTATATTCATATCAGTCTTACTTTATGATTTACCCTACCTGGAGTTAAGTTTCTACAGAGCTCACAATGCAATAAAAATTATTTTGATTACGTTGATCACCTAGTCTGAGCAAACTAGCCAAATGATCGAGTAAAGGATATAGGAACTTTATAAATTACATCTTGGGCGTTTCCAGTAGTTTCATGCTTAGATACCAACGCCACGAATATTAAATTCCCACCTTGAACATCACTGGCGTGCTGAAAAAGAAGGGGACCAGGCAGTTGAAATATTTCTCTCTTCTTGAAGAGACCGTTTCTCGTGATTATAGTGGGGCTATACCCGGCGGTAACCTTGAGGAGCGATCTTCGCAGGTTTCGGACCGGTCCATCTGCACCAGGGGTCAACATGTGTCTCAACGGCCACTGAGGCGCCCCACTTTCACATCAATGCGCTTCACGTCGTCATGTCACGCTCCAAAACATGCGTTCTCGTACACTTATATGAAACAATAAAGATGTTGCATCTGTGCCTCGTGCATTTAATTCAAACGTGTTGGAGGAACTGTGTCAAGTCCAGTCGAGTGAGGCTGGCTCGTCGACCGCTCGGTGAGTGGACTGCAAAGTAGTTCAACCACACCCTGCAATCATCTTCCGGCAGCATCACCTGCACTGCCCTCTCCAGTCCAATATGTAGGCCCCCTGGTGACCTGCACCAGCTCGCGGTCTATAAATCATGGAGGATGGACCGCTCTGTATCGAGGTCGATGTATCGATGTATCGCCATATCCATAACCCTTTCACTTGTTTATTCTAGCCCTGTTACGGTCCATATCCATCTCTTGGCTCAGATGAAAGCTGCAACCTATTGGCAGAACCTGTCCGTATTTTTGGCCTTGACACGTGGATTCCTAGGAGACCTTGGATGAACTGGCTTAGGAAATATTCACCTTCTTAAGATGAACAGTTGAGCGTAGACTGTAACATTAATGCACTCATCTAATTAAATTTTGTTTTTCTTCTCTATCCGTCGGTCCACTTGCCTTCTAAACCCAAGATCGTGGGTTCACACCCGGCCAGGATCGATGGATTTCTTCGGGCGTAAGATTTCTAAGTATGGCTTCCTTCGGAAGGGAAGTAAAGCCGTGGGTCCCGTGTCGTACATTTACATCACGAAAAAGAAATGGGCCTCTGAGCAAAATTTGTCGGCCGTTTCACGCCCTGAATTGAATGGAACGCTAATGACCTGAGATGTTAAAGAACGTCCGTAAATAAATCAACAAGTTTCTCTATCTTAATTTACATTCCTGTTTATTATAGTTTCTTTTTGCATAATTTTACAGCTCCACCCCAGTATATTTATTTATTCGCATTGATATATTGATAGCTCTTTCTATCCCATTTTACCTTTTTGCCGTGTTTTACTCACTCGAGTCGTCACAAACCCAAATCCGGTTGCACTACCAACCTACCATTTAATTTACAAGCCACATGTTACTTACCTCGTCTCTTATTTGTCTTAATTTTAAACAAACACCTTATTAGATGAGTCGCTGTTTATGTTTTCCCCTTAATTTGGTAACCCGTCATTTTAGCCCCCTTTTCCCACCCGCCCTTAATTATATTCGTCCTATTTTACACTAGTTTACAAGACCACCATAGTATTTCCTTGTCTCATTTTATTTACTCACATTTATTTAAATGCCAATCCTTATTTGATCTACCTGCCCCATGTTACTTGTTTTGTACCTTTGCAGTTAAATTAATTTTTGTATAAGACTGGACGTAAACAGCTTTATGTCGCACTTTCTGGTAAAAAATAATAAACAAGTTAATAATCTCGTTACAAGGCTATCAGGGAATGGTGCCCTAGGCATCTAACGCACGTGCCACTGTTCCTCGTTTGGGTGCAGAACCATATAAACCTTTTTCTGTGATGGTAATGCTTCTTTTTTGTACGAAAGAAAGATAGAAAGTAGGCTAATAAGTGTCATCTGTGTACGTCGTTCAACAGGAAATGACAGGTAGTTTTTCTTTGCATTGTATGGAAGCCCTTTTTAGAGAAATGTTTAAATTGAGGAAGTGGCATTGGACATTAAAAGTTGTCTTCTTCCTTTCCCCACCTGTTGCAGCAATTGCAATAATGGGGTAGCAGCGCTCCTAACGGACTGCGGCCCTTTCTTTCACCTTCTCATTTCTTAAGTTTTGCCCTTGTTTAAATTATGATAGACCAAAACTGGATTCCGCTTCTGTAATCTGCTCCGGAGATGTCGAAAGGCTTTGCAGGTAGTCTAACTATCGGGATGTTCCATCAACTAATTGCCCCCCTGGCACTTCACATCTGCAGGCAGGCTTTTAGCGGTTATTACTTTTTAGAGATGCGGATTTCAGTGTGGGGTCATGTTTGTTGTGAAATATTGTACTTGAAAGCCTGGAAAGCACGTAGAGTGTTTCTCACGGTCGCTGGCGGATAATGAAATGCCTAGCAGACTGCAACATGCCCCGTCGCTCCGGGAGATTCCAAGAGCACAGTTTATGTGCACCAAGCTGAGAGAGACAAATGAGCGTAGCGGGCAGCAGTTACCGTGGACATCCCTGGATGGATCACAGGGTGCTGTATCCAGCAGAGCCAAGACGTTGCTAGCACATTAGCTGTTTCTTCCACTTTACTGCGCAAAGTGACCTCTCGCTGCCACAGCAGAAGTTCTAGGAGGCCGTGGAACCTGCGTGCACGAGAGCTGCCGTAATTAATTAGGGAAGTGAAAATTTATCGATACAGCAATTCATCGAAACGTGAGTGTGCCGAAGTGAAAAATTAATAGTTTCAATAAATATTTCCCTTGAAAGTTCATGTTCGGCAACGGCGGTGAGTTTCTGAAGAAGGTGTCCCGCTGGGAAATATTTTTCATGAACTTTATACCGTCCGTCTGTTTGCATGCACATGACTTATGAACCGCTTTCATTGTTCATCACATTGAACCCAAATTCTGTAGTTGAGTGGCTCAATTGTTTGATATGACAATGAGGCATAAGATCAAACATAGTCTCGTCATTCTTTTATAAACCCCTATCTGTGTGACAGTGCATTTTATCTAATGTTCTAGAACATTTGCACATAACCTCGCTCTACAATCAGGCGCTTGTTCCATTTTTAAATGTTTTGGGGAGAAAACTACAAAACTTTTGCTAAAGTAGCTTGCTTATAATTATACTCAAACAGGATACCCTATACATCTAATAAAAAGCTTATATATGAATACAAACGATAACAGATGTAAATAGGAAATCGTACAAGCATGTAGTTCCTCTCAAATATTATTTAATGTATGTAGCGACAATCTCAAAGCGTGGAAGAATAAAGGAATACAGTTTGGACAGAATAGATCAGTATTGCAGATGATAAACTATTAATTTTTGACAAGGAAGATAGACTACAATGAGCAATATACCAATCAAATAAAATAAATAAGAATGCAACATGACAATTTCAAAGATCAAAACAAAACAACGACGTTCCTAAGTAAATATCCAATAAGAACGAAAATTGTGATAGATGGAAAAATAATAGAACAAGTACCACAGATTTAATATTTAGATTGAGATGTTACATGTGAAAAAAATCAAGATATTAATATAAAAATACAAAAGCTCCAAGCTGTGTATGGAAAAATTAGAAAACTTTGAAAAACAAAGTGAGAAAAGACACACAGCTAAGATTCTGCACAGTCTCACTAGAAAGATAAGAATAATATTATAATAATATAATAATAATCATAATCATCAAGCAGCAGGAATGCGCTATTCATGGTCTGTCAAAGGTTGCACAAAAGATCATGTAACAAAAGAAGTTATGAGAAAGGAATTTGGAGTGTAAACAATGTTACAACAATTAGGAAATTATAGACATGAAAGGACATAACACTTAAAAAGAATGACAGGAGATAGAATTCCAAATCGGAGCTGACAGGAGCTAATCCGCGAAGCAAGAAAAACTACAAAAATGTTTAAACTTTTTTTTTTACATTGACTAAATTGTTGTTTACAAATGCAATTTTCCTGCGCTAAAAGTAGCCATTACATTCCCTTGGGCATGCGCATTGATAACATCATTTGCTTTTCATTTTCTTATAACCTGACACGATTTCAGGGTTGCCCACGTGGTTACTTATGCAAATAAAGCTTGGTAACAAATTTATATATTGCATCTATTGTCTAATTTGGAAAGCTCTTTGAGGAAAGTAAAAATTGTTGGTAACATTGGAATATTATTAAATATGGTAGCACTGAGTGTTTTAATTTGAGATCTTATGTCAAAATAACTGTGCAATTATACTTATTTTCTTATTAAGTAAACTGATGAACAGAGTTTTCCTCCCCTCCAGACGAAAGGCACGACATTAAAACGGAACTTGCTGCTAAGGTTAGATTATCGCTAACCCCCCGGTGTCAGTCGTGAAGGTCACGGGTTTCCATCCCTTCATTTCACGATAAGATTGAAATTATTTTCATGTTGTACGTGCCTGCTTTGCTTCCCGACGAAAGATATTAATTTTAATTTGTACTTAGTTGCTGCGGTAACAAATGCCGTGATACTTTCTCCATGACTGACGTCATAGCGTGCGGCAAAACTGTTTAATGTAAAGGGAATGTTGTTGAAGTTCAAAGGCAATGGAGACGCGCGTGTGTACAGAACAGAACAACAATTGCACGTATTCGAGACAAATTTGAGACTCATGGCACCTTATGCGATGTTCACAAGGGCAGATCACCACATTACCACGAGATGTACGTGCGTACCTTGATGACAATCTTCCAAGGCACTGGATAGGACGAAGAGGTCCGATTGAGCTCCCACCGCGTGCTCCGTATGTAACTCCGTTGGACTTCTACCTATGGAGAACTCTTAAGGATGTTGTATACCGTAGAAAATCAGCTAAACTGACAGCATTTCGGGAAGAAATTCAAACGGCATGTGCTAAGGACACTTTCACAAATGTTGCTCAATCAGTAGTTCAACGTACTCAGAAGTATATCAACGCCGATGGCGGGCATTTTGAGCAACTGTAAAAGTCTAAGGTGATTAGTGCTCATCATTTTCTGTTTGTGTGAATTCAGTTTTGTTATGTTAACACAGTTTTTTCTTTGCTTGAAATAAGTATACATTTTTGGCACCCTCTGTATTACGGACAATCAAGTGAAAACGGGTTGGACATGTTACTTTGAAAGTAATAACATAGCTGGTTCAGGTAGTAGATAGGTCAGTTACATTCTTTTAAGGTGGATTCACACCGGGAACTTCTAGTATGGAACTTGTGTTATGAACAAGTCCTTTATGTTCCCTACAAATAAATGGTGTATACATGTAAAGGACAAAGTTCTGTGTACAGCTAGACGAGCGAAAACAGTTCTTGTTCTGCAACCTGATCATGCGCACATTGATTCAATTAAAGACATTCTTCTTTTTTAATTTTTTTCCCCCATAAACAACAAACATGTGGTCAATCACAATAACTTATGTTTAATGGAAGAAATGGAAGTGAGAAAATGTATTTGAGATCCGCAAAATAAGAATTTTATAGACACGAATGCACGCGAAATTGCTCCTGTCCCCAAAGTTTAGGTTGGAGATACACAACTTAAAATCGCAATACAACAGGGAACTGACGGGCAGGAACGAGTAATTAATGACAAAAGAAAATGCTGTGTTAACAAGTAGCATGCGTACTATGTTGCAATAATTTCTTACCTTGTGTGCGTCATATTTGGCGGGAGAAAAATTGCATCGGGCTACTTCCTGGGCCTGTTCGTTCTGAAAATTTACACTCCGCGCTCGAGCCGTTTTTGAATTATTTGACAAACAAAATTTCGACGCCTTATAACTGACATTTGTGGCTTTTTCGTAAATAATCGAAAGAGGGCGAAAAGACAATTCCCAAACGGTTTTACAGCATATTAAAGTTTCGCTTGAATAGACTTAACAGTTTCCACCGTATTTTCATCCATGCCTCATCACCCGTGGGTGTTGACTGCCCAATGGGTCCCTCACTTCATCCCTTCCTCCCGGAGATGCCCTTATTGGGAGCATAGGCTCAAGTGCCGAAGTATTTCCCGTCACCACTAACAATGCAATCCAATTTCAGTTTGTAATGTACAAGTGTCAGCGAATTCTGAAGTATGTAACTATTGCGGTTATACCCATGGATTTGTTCTTCGATCCTACCTACTAGGCACCGAAAATGCCAGTGAAAAAATGTAGGAATGTGTGTGAGTGTGTGGCTGTTTACGCACTAGCGGGCGCAATTTTTGTTTTTTTCACATGGTATATTCCATTTAAATACAATAAGATAAACGGTTTCTGAAAATCAGTGAAATCAGGTTATTAAGAGTGGGAATTTAAATGGAACCCAAAATTTAAAAATCGATCATTTTACGCCAATATTTGTTGTTTGGCACCATAGCACGGTATACACTGTTTAAATGAAATAAGAAAAATAATTTGTGAAAATTAGGGAAATAAAGTCATTAGAAGTGCGAGTTTATCTGAAACCTAAAATGTAAAAATCGCGCAGCGGCACCAGTATTTGTTTTTTTTTTTCATAGCTAAATGCTGTGTATACCATTTAAATAAAACAAGAAAAATAATTTCTGACAATCGGGTAATTGGAGCATTAGAGTAGATGTGTACTTGAAAACCGAAATTTAAGAAAAGCTCTTGCGTTAAATTTTCTGTGTATTTTTTTTTTTTCAAAATAAAAGGACAAATTAATTCAACACATAAAATGTATTTATAACGTTACATATGTTTTATATTTAACGAAAATATCGTCGTGAAGATAGCAAATGTGAAATATTAATGTAATATGTGTTTTGAGAATTATATTTGTATGTAAGAGCGCTCTGCAATAACCTTCAGAAAACGTTTTCGTTACATGTTAATAACATTTAAATTAAATTTCAAAGCCACTAAAAATCCATAAAACGTTCAATAGTTCATTGTTGATTGTATATTTGTTTAGTACATTGTAATTTTTTTTAAGTATTAACATGTTTTTGTTGATGATCATCTTAAATAAAGAATGTAACTGGAAACTTTCTGTTATTTCTCTATTTTAGTGAATGTAAAGATGATATTAAGGGCTCAGTTCATAAACATGTTTAAAAATACGCACACAGTTTAGATTTTTCCGTCAGTGGTCATATATTTAATTGAATTAATAGTATAGCATTAATTTTTGTGGTTTAATATCAATAATGATAATAATAATAATAAGACGAAGAAGAATTAAAATGGGGTTTCTCTTTTGTAAAAGCTATAGATTTCAAGAATTATAATTTTGCGTCCTATTACTTTTAAAAATTTGAGTAATTTCATTATAGACACTTTTTCAAATGATGTTAAAGGGGAAAAAATAAATAAAGCCAGACAAACCTAGTTAGGTAATGTATTGTAGTTCAATTTTTCTTTTATTAGTTAACTTTAGTTTATTATGATAATTAACACACATAAATGCCATAAGTTATTTCGTTAATTAATAAGGTCATAATTTAAAATGTATTATTTTTTTTAAAGTTATTTAACTTGCTGAGGAATTCGCTTATTTTAGGTAGCTCCTGCCTGGAGGCACAGACCTACGAAAATAAATCTCTATTGACACATCCCCTATACAGCTCTGAAAAGGTGAAGCTGAAAGTTATATGTTGTAATTAAAGGGAATGCTGTAACGATTATTTCTGTGGTTCCGTTATAAAACCCACCTCACCCAATCATGAGTTATTCTCTATTAGTAAAAACTGTGGATGCTATCATTGTAAATGCGCACCCCGGGGGCACTTGAGGTCACCTGTGGTAGGTCGCTCGCTACTCCTACTGCGCTAGAAAGTGATTTACAGTGCCACGTGCCACATTCGTCATGCTTGCCAAAAGTATTATCCTACGCTTTTTAAAATGACGGATTTTCACCTGCAGAAAGGTTAGTGGCCTGCCCCGGTGCCGTTTAATAATGTAGGCTAACAAGGACAACGTATGGAATATCCCGCTCTGCTTTGAACACTTTTGTCTGATATCCGAGCGCAACGGCAATGCGATCTAATTGCGCTGTGTGAAGATTAGGCTTTTAATTGGAAATGTGCAAAAAAAAAAAAAAAAATAAATAAATAAATAAATAAATGGGTGTGTGTGTGTGTGTGTGTGTGGATATGGCAGTTACGTGGAGGATGGGTGAAAGCATGAACAATTAACAGAAACAAAGAGTAACACGTAAAACTGATCACTGCTCGGATACGGTGTAACGTGCTAATTTGGTAACAACTCCTAGTTCATTGTGTGTGGTCATCGCCAGCTTTACATGGTCTGTCAGCGTTCCATAACAACATTGACTTGATTAGCCGCCACGGCCTCCTGTAATTAAAACTGAAGTATGAAAATCGTTTGTCGCATAATGATGGCCTTGCACACATAATACTTCTGCGCAGTTGCACAAGGGCAACTCAAAAAGTAGTGACACCGTTTTAGTTGGAAAGCTTTACTCCAATTACTTACAGACATTAATCCTTTATATAAGATGGTGTTCAGCACTGCATTAAAACGCTTTAGCACAGAGCATCGCACCATGTAGACTTCTACATTCAACAAAACGTAACATAGGTACATACGTGCTACTTTTTGAATTTCTCTGTGTATCGTGGAATAATGACAATAATAAAAAATGCAATACATAGATTAGAGAGATATGCAAATATATTGAACTGTACTATATTTACAGGAATTGTCAAAAAGTGTTTGCCAAATGTAACATGTTAACTCGAGGAGGAACCAAACACAGTGCTTTAGCTACCGAAGGAACGAATCATACAATTATTCAATTAAGATATTGAACATAAACGAGAATGTAACTTTTAAGAACATAGAAAAGAAATTCTCTGCTATAATTAAAAATGAAGGGAACAACAAATTCAGCATAAATAACAAAAACAGAGCTAAAAAGAAGGAATTTTTCATGCTCCTTTTTTATTTTTTCTTTCTTCGCTTTCTTTTTCGTTTTATACTTTTTTGCTGCCTTTTTTTTTTTCCTGTTCCTGTTCTTTTCTATTATATTTTCTTCCTTTTTCTTTTCTACTTCTTTACCGTTTCCTTCTCGTTTTGTTTCCTTTCATGATCTTTTATTCTTTACTCATTCTCTTTCCTCCCTCTTCCCTTTACATATTGTATTTTCTCATTTGTTTTCTTTCCCTTCTCTTTTCTTTCCTCCTTCCGTTTCCTACTTTATTTCGTAGTATTCATTGTCTTCTGTTCTTATCCCTTCTTTCTTCTATTTAATTCGCTTTCGGTAAATTTCCTTGTGTTCTATTCTGTTTCTTTCCTTCTTTCCCTTTTGTCTTATTTTCCTCTCACTTCTTACCTAGTGTTCTTTTCTTATTGTTTCTCTTACACTATGTACTTTCGTTCGAATGTTTTCCTTCTGTATTAATCTGTTCGCTTGTTCTTTATCTTCCGTATATTTTCTTTTCTTCAATTCCTTTGTTCTTTCCAAAATTTTTTATTCTCTGTTCCTATTTACAAATTTTCCTTTATCATCATCGTTCTCTTTAATCTTTTCTCTTCTCCTCTCTTCTATTTCTTCTCTCCTTTCTTTCCAATCTTTTTTTCTTATACTTTTGTCTCATGTCTTTACCTGGAATCTCTTGTTTTTTATTCCCCCCCATTCTGTTCTCTTTCCATGTCTTCTCTTTCATGCGGTTTTCCTCTTATCTCTAATTAATTTTTTATTTCTCTTCTCTTTTAACACTTTGCCCTCTCTCCGTTCTTTCTTACGTTCTCTTCTTATTTCCCTTCGTTTGTTTTTATTTGTTTCTTGGTTACTATTTTTTCTAACTTTCTTTCTCTACCTTTTCCTTTCCGTTCTTTCTTTTCTTTTGCTGTCTTGCCACCCATGTGTATTGTGAAGCTGTTGGTAGATAGACCTGCTCCCTCTTTGCGGTACAAACTTCCGTTATATTATGGCAGGATATGTACAATTAATAATGACACACGACCAGGAAATCCGCCGCTAGACTGTGTGGCTCTGTCGGCTTCGATTTCATTAGCCCGAGGTATGCTTCTGACATGTAAATATGCTTAATTTTTGTGTAAAAGTAAATATGTATTTTATGATTATTATTACTTTCTGATGTTATATTTGTTTTGTTTCAGGTGAGTACCAGCTTTCCGGTTTTGCCGTTTCTTCCCAAGTAAGTAAGGAATTTCAAACAGTCACTAATTATATTCAAACTGCTCAGGTCTCCAAGGTTTCTCCTACCTGAATTCCCCGGTTTTATTAAATTTTCTAATTGCTTTCTGTCATAGTTGAAAATGTGGAACATTTTAATACTTTAGCAGTATTCTGTAAACATCTGTCATCAAATACGGAGCTCCTATCCCAGAAATGCAAGGACGTGTTCTCATGCAGTGGGCAAGATTTTTCCTATAATTATGTACCGAGGCACACCATCAGCTTGTTGGGTAAATTCCACGGCATATAAACAAAAAAGGAGTGGGTGGAGTGAACCAAAATCGTTTTGTGATATTAAAACGTCAGGTTGCCCCGGTAGCGGCATCTGCCTTGCACGTTGTGCAACAATCACGCAAGCGCCTGTGAGTTTCTCTTTCTTCAAAGAAAGAGATTGTGTAAATGACCTTGAACTATGGTCCATTTACACCAGAATCAGTTCTGGCCGCGCTTAAGAATTCATTCCAATATTTATTGTGCTGCATTTAAACGTAAGCAACATATTTCCTTTTGTTAATGTGCTAAGATTAATAACGAAATTCACTGGTATAAAATAACACAATAAACGTTTACAAAACCGGAACACACAAGACTTGGGCGCTTGTTGCACGCATCTGCTCGCCGAACTCCCGTGTTAGCATGTTTCCTATTGCTACCGTTTTATTATTATTTTCCATCAAGTTGCCAGCCCTGACGTTAGCAGTAATTATTTGAGCTGTTCATCCCTCGGAAAGGGTTGATCGTTAGAAAATTCAGCTTCTCACAGACACTTGTTTTTTTTCTGGAGCCACTTGCTGGAATGCGGTATCCTAGCAACCGTATGCTGCGGCAGAGCTCGTTAGTGGAAATCGAACTTAATGCGTTATACTTGTAATTCTAAATTTGGTTCCTTAATTTTCAGAGTAAGCTTTTTATTTAAAAGTTGCTTTGTGCTATTGACCACAAGCGCGGTCTTTCTGTATGCTGTTATGGCACGGTTAATTTAGCAGAGAAACCAAAGGCACGGATTGCATTTTATAGGATAATTGCATACGAGCGCCTTTCAGCCAATGTACGGTCATTGATACCTTATTCACCATTCAGAATGGAACTTAATCGATAGTTTTAAAGTGTTGTACCAAAAAACTAATAACTGATAATTTTTTCTACTATGTTCATTTTTTTTATTGCTATAATCTCTGCTTCCATTCGCCTATTCACTATTGGCGGTTCATATAAAGTGTAAAAATGGGCAGATCTGGTGGATTTAACAATCAGTCAGTTGTAAACAAAGACTTCATAGCGTTGACGATATCAACAGCGAGCACATGGCGATGATGCTGTGCCACAATCAACCGCTAGTTCAAGTAGTTTAAAGAGCATCTTGTTTCAACAGCAAAACGTTGCGGTCCAGGTGCTTCAACCACTGCAGTGAACAAGACCATACAGCTGTGGTCATTGTACTAGAAGATCGAGGAATATCAGTGGATAAACTGGCAGACATGTTACAGCTTTTACATGGTAGTGTGTTCACCACTCTGCATGATCGCTTACACATGAGACGGTGCTGACGTCTGGTGGCGCAGTATGGCGAAACATATTACAGCGGATGATACCATTACGATCTCGCTGGCTCAGTCGGGAAATCAATGGGAAGTATTATAAGTCTGTTTTGAGCGTCTTGGCCAAACACATCCGACAAATTGGCCCTGACCTGCATTTATGTCGTTGTTGGCTTCACCATGACAATTTGTAACGTTGAGGCTCAACATTTGGTCAGAAAAATAACATCAATGTATGCCCCACTGTCCATACAACCCGGACCTAGCTCCATTTAACTTTTCCCTGTTCCTGAAAAACAAGCTGCGGATTCATCAACGGCTGTAGTGAAGAAGGAGGAGGCGATTCTAAGCACGATGTCCAGCACGTCATCCAGGAGTGGCAGACATGTTGGGCCAAGTGCATACAACTCAATGCGAACTACGAAATAGATCATACCAACCTTAACCCTGCCTAGGGCACTTCGTAAATAAAACGATCGTTTTCGGTTTATTGACTAAGAGAAGGGGTGGTAAACGAGGTTGGGAATAATTGGAAATATACTCGTCACAAATGAAGATACTTTCATTGCTAGTATTGGTAACGGAAATGCAGCCCCCATTGTTACTCGCGTTGGCGGTTGTGTTCTGTACACACGTATCCATTGCCTTTAAACTTCAACAACATTCTCGGTTTTCCAATATCACCTCAAAATTGCTTTCCGCTGTTCAAACGATAATCTTGACTCCATTTTGTTGTAGCAACGCAGGCATAACGTAATGTGAGTCACATCTGTTTGCAGAAACGATAATGTTGGCTTCATTTGTTCATGTTGATTTACGATAATCTTGGCTTCTTTTGTTCATGTTGATTTACGATAATCTTGGCTTCATTTGTTCATGTTGATTTACCTGTCATGTATCAAGTATGATACATCATCATAATGTATGTGAGTCACATCTGTTTACATACATCATAGTACATCATACTACACATTATTGTTATTTTTGGTCCACAGATATCTGCTATAAAAGTGTGTATACATTTTTGGCACTCTCGGTATATTTGTATATATATATATATATATATATATATATATATATATATACTAAGGATGTCAATTATATATAAATATATAAAATTAAGTCATAATTTGTACTAGTTTAATTTCCTGTTCTACTACAGAATAAAATTTAGATGCTAATGCTCGCAAAGCGACTAAAGACACGTAAGAACGTTGAACTTTTAATGACTGCCAAGGACACGCTTGCCGAATGCACAAAGCACATATGTACCTGTCCTGCATTGGGATTCTTACCCTGAATTATGACACAAGTGTAAACTGGTCTTGGTAATTTTTAGCTATTTCATAGACATTTTCTTGGGTATGTCCACAATTTTATGGTACAACTGTAACTAATATAATAACAATAAAAAATCGTCAAACACCAGAAAGAGGCAACATCTACGAGACAGAAGAAGTCAAGCGTTTTCGATATATCTCGAAACGTGCCACCCTACTAGATTTACAAGCACTTATGTCTTGGTTACGGAGCAGCAGCGGTGCGTAACTGTGAACCAGTGATACGCCTATCGTAGCATAAACAGAGGCGGCTCGTTTACAGAATTATAAAATGTTTCCTTTCTAGTTGTTGGTCTTTAATAATTTGTAACAGATGACAGATGTTGAACTAACTTTCCAATGCAATTATGCAGTGGGTTATTTGAGTTACGGGCCACTTGGACGCGGCTGCGTACTAGGAGAAAACAACCTTCAAGAACTATACTGCATATACAGTTAGCAGCTTGTAGCTTTGGATGGAGCTTTGTCAGTATGTAGTTATACGTTTGTGTGCTAACGTTCTTATATTTGGAACGGTTTTATATTTGGAAACGAATTCTAGCAGAAAAGTGGTAAGGATATTTACAGTCGTGCTCCAAGTAGAGAAACTGTTCGCCAACTTGTTAAAATCCTACAAACAACAGGATCTCTCAATAATTAGAGAGTGCTCTTACGAAACAAAAGTAGCAATTTCCTACCCAGATTCCGGCTATGTATTGCCACTGAGGGACACCATTTTCATCTTACTATCATGAGTTTTAAATACAGTATCGTTTTATGCTTTACACTAACTTAATGTGCTTCGACTCTATACCCCCTTTTCGGTTGCGGCCCGTAACTGAAATAACCTCATTGTAATGAAAGACCAAGAATTAAACCTGGAGGAACTCCATATTTTGTTACCCAATTGTAAGTATTTATTTTCACTCACTTAAATATGATGTAAACCAATACAAATATTTCATATTGGGAAATCCTCGAGCAGTATTAGGACTGTATGAAGCATACAGAAATACTTACGAGGGAAGGTCTATAAGTTTCCGGTCTAACCATTTTCTAGTTATGATAAAGACAAAAACTATATTTCACTTTTCAATACAGTTAACCTTTATTGCAACACACTTCTCACATCTTTGAAATAACATTTCAATCCCCCACCTAAAAATAGTCAGAAGTCTTGCCTGCAAAATGGGCATAAACAGCACCCGTCATACTTAAATTTCCTTCCTCGAAGATCCTTCTTGAGTTTTGAGAAGAGGAAATGGCCTCCCTGGGAGCTAGATCTGAGCTGTAGGGTGGATGGTCGATCTCCTTGAAGTCACATTTCTTCACAGCTTCCTTTTCTACTTGAGCTGTGTGCACATGCACACACCACCACTCAGCTTTCATCGCCCTTTCTCTTTGATGGAAGCACGTGGTCTGTGCAGTATGCCAGCATAGTGCTCCCCATTTGCTGTCGTGTTCCTCTCCTTGAAGTCAATGAAGAGTATTTGTTTTGGAGTAAGTTCTTCTTTTGTGAAGAACTTCATAACAGCTCGAAACTCCATTTTGAACGTGTCACAATCTTCTACACGTAGCCTTCTTTATGCAACTATATGTGAACAACTGAACACAGCGGAGTGGAAGCTACAACTGCAATTATTTACTTAACAGATAAGGTATGACACCAGATAAGGATTTTGTAAAGGTGATAGTCCTTATCGGCGAGGCCAGAAACTTATGCACCTACCCTCATATTTAATTAAAAAGCAGGCCGATAGCTAGCAAACCCACTGCCTTAACAATCATTTCATGTTGTTCCTGATCATTTATGTATCTGAAACACTTAACGCCAAACAAGAAAGACGTAACGTATAAATATCACAGACTTCCTACGGTTTAAGTGCTTAACATGCAACGGAAGTCAAAGCCAAAAGTCCATCGTACATCACGAGACAAAGAGCGTGTGAAGACGAGATTCCTTTAACTGTTTGCCGCGTTGAGAAACTCTAGGAAACATAAACTACGGACGGACCAAACCGGCTGCTCCACAAAAAGAATATCTTTAGCTGACCTCATACGAGATGGAGCTGAACTGGAGTACTCGGTGTTGCTGCAAGAACTGTTGCTTTGTTTCAAATAAGCTATTACCTCGGCTTGCAGATTAACTAAAAGTGAGCGTGCCACCAAGTGATAGCTTGAGGAACTAAAACGACCAAAGTTTGTAAACAAACTGACTTTTATATATTCGACATAGCAATTCTGTCTCTTTCACTCTCCGGGATGCACTCTCGCCCTCCACTGAGAATACTCAGAATTGTTTCATCTGATTATACTGAAAGTATTGATGACATTCATAAAAGATTCTCGCAACGAAGTTTGAATAAATTTGACCACTCTATACTGTATCAGAATATCTATTGCTAATTTTCCGATGGGATAGAGGACATGAAAATAAACTTTTTTGTAATAAAGAAGTGTCCGGAAATGCTTCGTTTTCAATATAAAAGACAGAGTTGATCATTCACTGCATTTCAGTTATTCTTGTTACCATAAACAACTGGAGTTAGTATGTCACAAAATGTCTTCTGTGAGATTTGTTTATTAAAATGCATCGGTACACAAATGTGCAGCCATACATAAGACATTTGGAACAGTTTACCGCAATGCTAATTTGACAAAGCGAATCTGTGAGGAGAAACACCCTCAGCGACATATTCCTTGTCACACAACATTTTCAAGACTGGATCAACATCTCCGAGATAGTGGTCAGTTCCAGGTAAAGAAAGTAAATTCAGGAGCGAATCGAACTGTGAGAGCATTGAAGATGAGGTTTAGAAATAATCCACGCTGTTGTCACATGTCTGTATGGAGAGTCTTAAGTGAGTCATTTCATATCCTAAAGTACAAACATTAATCCCAGACGAGTATCCTAACAGAACGATACTTACATACCGTTAACAATGAGCTGGTTTCGCTAGACACATACTATGAAAAGAAACACGTGAGGCAAGAACGATACCCCGAGATCATTCAGGCCAACAGTGCAGTAGTACTTGAAGAAACTGGGCTATAAAAACATCTTACTAATCGAATAACAATTACCTTTTAAACATTTTGACTATTTTTAAAAAATATAGTTTCCAGTAGCTTAGACGTTTGTATATTTCGTGTCTAGATCAATTATATTATACTATCGTTAAATGTATTTGAAATAATAATAATAATAATAATAATAATAATAATAATAATAATAATAATAATAATACAGCAATTGAAACTTCATTATCAGCCTAGACTCGAAAACAGCCTCAATCTTGGTTTTTCACACCGCAGAGTAGCTGTATCAGCCGAAGACTCAAAATGCCGGAAACCGACCCACGAGGTACAGCCTGTGTTCCTCGCGGTAGTCTCCTCTCGCACCTTCAGCCCACGCGGGAATTGATCCGGTTGTTACAGAACCTTCCCACTGGGGTCCGTATGCAAATGATCGAACCGGAATATTGTACAAATTAGCTTTCTAGACGTAAACATTACTCTCAATTTAGCTGCAGTCCAAAACAAGATCAGAACTTGGGATTTACTAAACAATTTTTCTTTGAGTATAAAACAGCCTACTTTCCATTTATGAGAGTTAATATTGGAAGACACGCATATTACTGTACAATAAATGCGCAGGCTATTCTATGAATTACATATCTTTACTCATCCTCAAAATTTTAAATATATTTCTCAAATTAGACACTGTTGGAGAATGCATTACCCTGGTCTTTTTTCAAAGACATGCTGGATACCATTTCTTGACAGGTCCTTCAAAATCGTTTCAGCAGCCTTCATCACTGTTTCTGATGGTGTGAAATGCCCTCCCCCGACATGTTTCTTAATTTGGGAAAAATGAAAAAGTCACATGGTACTAAATCTGGACTACAAGGTGGGTGAGAAACACATACACGTTGATTTTTGTAACACATTTAGCAACAAAATTTACGATGTGCGGCTGTGCAATATGACCTTCTGCAGTTTTCAGTACATCTCTGTAGTATTACTCGTTACAGTTATGTGTGATATGACATTGTACAGTTTTCAGTACATCTCTGTAGTATTACCCAGTTACAGTTATGTATGATATGACATTGTATAGTTTTCAGTACATCTCTGTAGTATTACCTAGTTATAGTTATGTGTGATATGACATTGTATAGTTTTCAGTACATCTCTGTAGTGTTACACAGTTACAGTTATGTGTGATATGACATTGTACAGTTTTCAGTATATCTCTGTAGTATTACCCAGTTACAGTTATGTATGATATGACATTGTAGAGTTTTCAGTATATCTCTATAGTATTACCCAGTTACAGTTATGTGTGATATGACATTGTACAGTTTTCAGTATAACTCTGTAGTATTACCCAGTTACAGTTATGTATCATATGACATTGTACAGTTTTCAGTACATCTCTATAGTATTGCCCAGTTACAGTTATGTGTGATATGACATTGTACAGTTTTCAGTATATCTCTGTAGTATTACCAGTTACAGTTGTGTATGATATGACATTGTACAGTTTTCAGTACATCTCTGTAGTATTACCCAGTTACAGTTATGTGTGATATGACATTGTACAGTTTTCAGTATATCTCTGTAGTATTACCCAGTTACAGTTATGTATGATATGACATTGTAGAGTTTTCAGTATATCTCTGTAGTATTACCCAGTTACAGTTATGTGTGATATGACATTGTACAGTTTTCAGTATAACTCTGTAGTATTACCCAGTTACAGTTGTGTGTGATATGACATTGTACAGTTTTCAGTACATCTCTGTAGTATTACCCAGTTACAGTTATGTGTGATATGACATTGTACAGTTTTCAGTATATCTCTGTAGTATTACCCAGTTACAGTTGTGTGTGATATGACATTGTACAGTTTTCAGTACATCTCTGTAGTATTACCCAGTTACAGTTATGTGTGATATGACATTGTACAGTTTTCAGTACATCTCTGTAGTATTACCCAGTTACAGTTATGTATCATATGACATTGTACAGTTTTCAGTACATCTCTGTAGTATTGCCCAGTTACAGTTATGTGTGATATGACATTGTACAGTTTTCAGGTTATCTCTGTAGTATTACCCAGTTACAGTTATGCGTGATATGACATTGTACAGTTTTCAGTATATCTCTGTAGTATTACCCAGTTACAGTTATGTGTGATATGACACTGTACAGTTTTCAGTACATCTCTGTAGTATTACCCAGTTACAGTTATGTGTGATATGACACTGTAGAGTTTTCATTACATCTCCACAGTATTACCCAGTTACAATTATGTGTGCAGGTTTGACATGCTGGTAAACTATTTCTTGAATATCGAAAAATGAGATGACCATAACTTTCCGAGCAGAAGCAACCACTTTTACTTTTATGATGTTGGTGATGATGAAAATTTCCACTCTGAGCTTTACGATTTTGCTCTCACGATCCAAATGATGTATCAAGTTTCAGCACATCATTTTCAATAGCATGAAAATCTGAACATAGCAATCTTTTAGTACATTAAACTGTCTTCAATCTGAGCTATAGGAAAGAACAAACTCTCCATAGACTTCAGCCGATGATTTGTTGACACGAAAGCAAAATTTCAGAGCACTAAGTGATAACACAGAAACTGTATTAGTGTACATTAAGCTAACAAAATAATACAAGATAAGTTTTTGCCTATGAAAATATTTCATTCTTTATTGAACAGCCCTCAGATTTAGAGGCATCATACTGAATATTGATAACTCCTCTTCCCACATCGCCCATGTACACTTTCTGTGAAGTTTGTCATCCATCCTCCATATAGCCCTAATCTGGCACACGGTGGATTCTTTCCGTTCTCTTTGGTGAAGAACCGATTCCAGGGGAAGTGGTTTTCAAGCCCAGAAGACTTCGTAGTACCATGCGAAGAGGATAGTGGTTGGTACCAGTGCTTCCAGTCCTTCTTCTTAAGGGTGACCATTTATATAGCTGGTAATGGGAACAGTAACATGTTTCCAAATTTTTTGTGTGTCTTTGGTAATGCGCTTCCAGTAGGTTTGTTCCAGAACGTAATAAGCCCAATGGCAATGGGTTGGGCTTTCTTAAAAATGCAGAAAGATATTAAAGAATACAATCCAACAACAACAACAACAACAACAACAATAATAATAATAATAATAATAATAATAATAATAATGGATGGCTGGTAACCAACTTCCATGGCAATCTTAAATTATGACATATTTTATCAACAGTTAGGAAAGAAAACAAAAGGTGGATCCAGCAGTTTTGTGAGCTAAAATAGTACATTAGTATTAGCAGCAGCAATAGGTTGAACAGCCTATAATTTGAATTAGAAGAAGAAATTTAGTATGAAAAATTAGTTGTAAATACCTGCACCTTATAGGGAATCGAACACAACGCTTATTAACCGCTCTTCACTATAGAAGTAGCCTTTTATGTTCTGCAGGGACTGTACGTGATTCCATTAGACGCGGATGACATCTGACATTAGCCAGGACGCATGACCCCAGCATAGCAAACTACCTGCCGTAAGGTCTTTGCCTCTAGCCAAGCTGCAGTCTTCTTAATTTATACACCTATGTGAAGATTTGGCCGGAAATGAACCCAGGAGACTTAGAACGGAAATTTACTGCTACTTCTGTTTGAGGCGCAAAGGCCTCTTGCACCCGTGGTGAAGGCACGAAATCTAGAGGCAAAATTCACACACACACTATGTATATAGTATGTGTATATGTGTATATATATATATATATATCGCTTGAAATAGAAACTTTTAATAAAATATTAAAATATAGGTTTTTAGGTTTTTCCAATTCACTGCCAGCTTTATAGCGTTTTGTGAGAGCTGCTCAATTAAGAATGATGCTAATTTTTTTACAAATAGAATTTCTCGCAGTACAACTAACTTAAATTTTTTTGTTAACCTGATGCGTGATGTACACGTGGTACTCGTTTATTGTTGTAACTTCCTGTTTCCGCATTAGCGAGGTGTAAAAGTTGAGACACGTTCAGTATGCAGATTTGTTCTTCCCTATAGCACATTTCGAAGATGGTTTAAAGCATTTAAAGAGAGCAGGCAAACACTTTCAAAGGAAGAACAAGTACGCCCGCTCTAATGGAAGAAAATATTAGCACCGCTGCTACCATTGTGAGAGAGGATCTTCGAGTAACAAGAAGAACACTTTCGGAAATTCTGAAAATTTCACTGGGTGCCTCCCAAACTGTGGTAACAAAAGTTGCACATGAGATGTGTTTGTGCATGGAGGTTCCAGCTGCTGAGACAAGTTGAAGGCGATGTTACAGGAAAATGCAGAATTTCTTTCACAGGTAATCCCTGCTGATGAAACTTGGGTACATAATTTCGATCCTGAGAGCAAACAACAATAACCCCTGCGTTGAAATTTCCATCACAAACAAACATGTCTTAAAAGCCAAGGCCATATCACAAGCTAAATGTCACGTTTGTGAATCCTTTTTAACGATAATGCACTGCCGCATTCGCAAATGTTTTTAAATGCGTCCTCCCCCCTCCCGCTAATAGTGCAGATTTAGTCCCCTGTGTCTTTTTCTTTTTCCCCAAATTGAAGAAACACCTTCGTTTTTATCATCAGAAGTGATGGCTACCGAGGCGTTTCTAAAGAAGCTGTCAAAAATGGTTTCCAGTATGTCTGTGAAGAGTTGTGCAAACGTTGGGACAGGTGTATTGCATTCAACACTTGAGAAAGCTAATGAAAACTACGAGGATGACTGCAGCTATGTTGTCAAAATGATCGTTTCTTATTCATCGGCCCTGGTAAATATCCTAACTGTTGTTTTTACACAAACGTAGGTGTTGAAGAAGTACCTCCTTTTTCTGCATAGGTCCTTCCTTTACGATCAAGCAGTGTACAGACATGAGTATTCCTTCCAAGAAGGTTTTCGGTTGTTCCTCTTTCCCCGTAGAAATTCCACATCCTCGTAAAATATCTTTGAGGGGTCCAAGGAGATTATCAACCGAAAGGGGCGAGATTGGGGCTGTAGGCGGGGTGTTCCAGCATCTCGAAGCCCAAATTTTAACTGCACGAAAAAACAACACAATAGGTATCTGCAACATGTTGGCTTCAGATTGTAGGCCAGCTGCTGTTGATTTTACATCCCTTGGCTTTCAACATAGATTCTTTCTTGCAGAAGACTGAGTCTTCATTCCCTTTGACTATTGCGCTCTAGTAAAGGTTAACAGATCTCAACACATTTGCGCTTGTGTTTTCTTGGACTTTCCCGCAAGATATTATGGAAGTCGAGTCGTCGTGGATTATTAGATAGGTGAAACCATGAGAACAGTCTATCTCATCGATTTGCCAATCTTCTCTAGTCAATGGTTGAGGTTGGTGGACGTTCTGTTCCCACTTCGTGCGTCACGCCTGTCTGCCCACTTCTCGATCCACTCGTACACTTTTCTATTGTATTGACAATTTCTCAGCGGGAAATTCTGCTACATAAAATAGGAAGGCTTATAAACGCCCTTTCAAGCTCTCATAAACCCCCCAATTTACAGTTACAATGGTGTATGACACACCGACTTCAGAATGTTGTATCTCACAACTTTACCTAGTGGCCGTTTGTATTTCTTAAACTCATTAATAAGAACAATACCGTCAGACATTTGTATATGGAATAATGCGTGGCACCTTTTGAAAGAAAAAATTGGCGCAGCAGTTAATGTATTTATTGTAGCAATAGAAGCATACAAGACACTTTTAAAAAATAAATACCTTATCGTGCCTCTTAAAGGGAGGAAAAAAAAAAAAAAAAAAAAAGGAAAGTGGATGAAAGGAAAATAATAAGAAAGAATGATGGACATAATGCCATTACCGTGACGAAGAATTTGGTAGCCGGCATATGATGTTAATCAAAAATAAATATATTCCTGAAAACACACACACACACACACACACACACACACACACACACACACACAAGAAAATATCTTGCCTAAGCCGACGTTTCCTCAGAATTCACCGCACTTAAATCCACCAGAAACTGAACCTGCACTCTTCAGGCACGTACCCAGATGCCTGTAGCCATGGGAGGCTTTTATTATTGCGTCATGAATTTGTTCCAGCAAGTGTTTGTTTCTTATCCCCGCGTTGATGTCTCCAAGCAAATTTACGAGGTAGCGAGGCAAGTGTGTGTAACCCACACCGCCATTAAACCCTACAGAATGTTAACATCTTTACACACCGCTGAAGTGACCCTGGAGTGTGATGGATGACGTGGGAAAAAGTTTTGTCTTGTTTTTGCTGGACTTTTTGTTTCTCGCCCTCTTCTTTGCGTACAGGATACGGTGAAACAATGCCTGATATGCGAGCTAGTATTAGAAATTTAATATATGAGCATCTTGCCGAAAATAAAGAATCAGATTTGTCAAGATTTTAAGTTAAACCTTCCAAAAGTGTAATTATGTAAAAAGCAATTCTCTATGTCTCATAAATTCAAACAATTTTAAAGTAATTATAATTATAATTAAAACAGCATTACTGATTAGATTTTGTAATTTATATTTGAATTTTCAGCATTATTCATTAGTGATTGAAATATTTTTGGGGAGAGGAGGGTAATCCGTATAGTGCTGCAAGTTAAGACGCGAAATTTTGAGTATCTATCACATCTTCTCCCGCTAATAGTATAGTGTACCGACCTGTGAAATATATAAAAAATGGAAAAAACAGTATGTTTGAGGGGGATTAATTTCTTTATGCAACAAAACCATTTTGCCTTACTTTCATATTAAAGGCCTGTCACGCGATTGTTTATGAGACCCTGAGGACGCTAAGTAAAAACATTATCTTAAATGTTAAAAGTAGTTTTCCTCAAAAAGTTTTTTTGTTTTTCTTCCACATACGGACGTTCACGTTGCTCTTTGCGGTGCTCAATTTCACCAATTAACTTGAAAATGTAAAAGAGGTTTTTCAGATATGGATAAATGCAAAAACAATATATTAAAGAAAAATATTATTTTATAAAATAATATTTTATTGAAACAAAGATTATGTAGGTGGTTTGTCTCTATTATGTGTTTGGAATATAAAAGGAGTACTTTGTTAGAGGGCGTATGATCATCAAATAGTTGTTTTTCAGCAAATATTTGCTCAATTAGTCTAAAATGAATGTATTATTTTATTATATATATATATTAATGTTTAATAAAATAATCAAAAGAATTTATCAAAATTTAGAATTTTTGGTTGTCTCAGGAAAGTTCCCTTAAAAATAAAAATTTGTAGAAACAGAAAGTTCATTTTAGCCAACCGTGCGCATCATCAGTTACAAAAGGGGGGCACTGAAAGAAAATTCCCATATCTGCTTTAACACATAGAGGGCTCTAAACATGGCAGAACTAAAATAAAAAAAATAACTTAGGCAAGGCGATTCTATCTCCCTTTTTCTTAGGCTACCTATAACTCAAATAATCATTTCAATGCATAAAATAGTTGTGTAGAGCAAATTTAAAGTTTTGTTATAAGTAAGGCTCGGTATCTTAGGTAAATGTATTTTTTATTTCCGTGACATGATGTTAAAAACGATTTGGCGTATATCTCCACTAATTAGTTTTTTCTTATGTAGTTCAATTCTATTTATTTATTCACTCTACAGCTGGGCTTACACGTTGGCATTGGAGAAATAATGAAATTACAATATTTACATATTTTACTTACATGTCAACATAATTTAATATATTTCAACCTAATTAAACACATATCAAGCTAACCAATTACTTGTTAATCTTCTAATTAAATACATTCCAGTTCTAATTTAATACATTTCAACCTAATTTTATGTTTTTTAATAGTGTTTAACACTCGTTTTTACTGCGGAGGCACCACAGGCGGTGAACACTGATGATACCTGAGATGAAATGATATATTGGGAAAGACTTTTTTTTATTTTAGGAAGGAAACGTTCCAGGCCTAAGTTTAGGGTACCTTTGCCATTTATGAGGACTGAGGAAAACCTGGAAACAACCTCAGTCAGTGAGGACGGTCCTGGCAGGATTCGAACCCCAGACCTCCCGCTAACGGGTCCGCGCCTTAACAATCTCGGCCACCCGTGGCGGTGTTATATGTATTTGTGCGTGAGTGTGTGTGTCAACGTAATTAAATACATTGCAAATTAATTTTATACATGTCAATTTAATTATATATGTCAATGTAATAAAATATATTTCAATCTAATCAAAAATAGCAACATAATTTAATACATTTCAACCTAATCTCATACATTTCAGTCTTAAGACCTAACTAGCTAATTAAAAACTTGTCCACCTAATTAAATTCACGTCACCTAATTAAAACTCAAGTTAATTAAGTGCAGAAGAATATAATTAAATACATTCAACCGTAAAGGCTAATACATGAACTATATTACTTATATAAGTTTCACTTAAATATTTTAACTGTTAAAGGACAGCTACAGTTAAGTTATTTCAATCGTTGCTGGCTCTGTTTAAGAACGAACATTTTCCTTCTGTTACTCTTGAAAGTATGATCTCCCCTTGTTAAGGCAAAGTTCTATATCCTAACATGACTGGTAGACCTCATAAAGTTTGATGCCAAGCCTTTTCATTCCAAATCCTGCACACATGTCCTCTGTTCACAAATTTGGCTGTCGTTCTCTGCACCCTCTCTCTCTAGAGTGTATTTGGTTTTTACTGCAAGGGTCGTACCAAAATGCTCATATTTTAAAGGACGAAAACAATCCACCTGTACGCTAATTCTTTATACTGCACTTCCCTTTCTAAGCACTCTCCTTAAAACTTTCCATGCTTTTTGCATTACATGGTTAACTTGGACCTCCCATGAAAGCTTTTCGTGTGAATGTGTTTCTAAATATTTGCAGTGTTTTTGGGGGGAGGCGATTTCCCCATCAATGCGAATTTTATTCTGGTCCGCTTAACGGCCTCGGTTAGATCTCGCGGCAAAGATTCAATATCAGAAATTTCCTTATCTCTTTGTATATAATGCAATAACTTTAGAAGCATGTTCGTGATGTGAATATTTACAGCACAAGTGTTTAAAAAAAAGATAGTACGTGCAAAATTTCAAGTGCGTTGGACGATAGGCAACAAGGTATGAGCCTGCAAGACTGATTTCTTGTGATAAGCGCCGTTCTTTTTCCCAGAAAGTAAGTGTTGCGAGAAGATAAGTCTCATTGTCTCATTCATATATATATACAAATTCTACTTTATTGTTTTGCATTTTTTGTCATATTTTAGGGTAACCTAAAAAGTTCTCGGACTGAAGTACAGAATGACGGCATAGCGCTTTGAAATATTTTTTTTTTATTTTTCAATATAGTCTTCCTTGACACTGTTGAACTTTGTCCAGCAATGCTCCAAGGCCTTTATCCCTTCAGGAAAGTCAGATTCCTCCAGACCTACAAAATATGCCTCAACTGATGATTTAAGCTCTTCATGGGATGAAATTTTCTTTTCACTAACGACTTCTCAGTTTAAGGATCAGATGGAGCCAAGCCAGGGAAGTAAGACGTATGTGGCAGCTAATCGCACCCTTGTTCATTAATTTTCGCCATTGCAACGACATATTGAGGACGAGCATTGTCTTGACACATATTTACTTTCTCTTTTTCTCTTTTCTTTTCAACACATCCAAAATATTCCCATCATATACTCCAGTGGAACATAATCAACTAGCATCCCTTGGCATTCCAAAAAGCCGAGGCCAAAATCTTCCCGGCCGAGTTACACACTTGGTCTTATTTGACGGTGGAGAATTGTAATGCTTCCATTGTTTTAACTGCTGTTTTGTTTCAGTGTGTGTCAGTGCACCCATGTTTATCACTGGTCACAAATCGACGCGGGATATCCCTGAAAACGGGTCAAACTTTACCGAGAGATTTGTACTCCATTTCGCTTTTAATCCCGAGTCAGCAGTCGCGGTACATCCATAAATTTTTCATACTCAAAATGTGAAATGCGCGTTCCTCCGAAATGCCCAGAGCATCAGCAATTTCTGTTACCTTTAATGGACAATTTCATCTTATCGATACTTTCTAATGTCGTGACGAATTTTGGTCGTTCGCTGCGTGGGTCATCCTCCAGGCTTTCGCGGCCGCATGGTTCACTTGGGAAGGTTGAAAATGATGGCGCAGCGTCTTTGTATAATAGCACAATTGTTTCAATTAAAGAAGCCGGGCTTTAATAACAAAACTTTCGGAACTGCTGCTGCATTCTGTGGGTCATTCCGAGAACTTTTCAAATGACCGTTGTATTTGAGATATTTTAGCGCCTAAAAATCCGAGCCCTTGCTATAATAAAATAGTAACACAAAACTTGAAGCGGTGACGTGCAGGTCTTGAAGGGAAGAAATGTAAACACGGCGAATGACTCACGACCGTGTCGCGGTAGAAGAGTTTTGCAAAATTGGTGCACGTGTTGTGTTGAGTGTGTTCACTGAAGCTGAAAGAAACGGGCAAACACCTCCCGGAACAGCCGCACGGCTACCAATAAAACAAGCATCACATAGTTAGGAATACCCTGTTTCAGGTCATGGGCCTGTACGTGCACAGGATCTGATGTATTTACAATTTGTTTAGTTTGTACTAAACTAGTGCTAACGATGAAACGTTGAACAGACCCAGAGTATTGCACAAAAAAAAAATGTAAATCTGAACGCTGAGAAAGATTCTGTATTAGCGAGCTCTAACTCATTAATTATATCATTTATATAAGGCGTGATCAAAAAGTTCCGAAACACTCTTGTATAATAATAATAATAATAATAATAATAATAATAATAATAATAATAAGTCTCAGCGCTTCTGACACTCTAGAAGAAGCTGGAGACAGAGGCATGGTGTCACTACCACACACAGGGAAGAAAGTTCAATCCATGCAAAGAAAACATTCTGGGCATCCCTGGCCCAAGAAATTTCATGCTGCTATCTATCTGCAGTCAAACAGATAAGAACCGTCTTGTGGGGACACTTTAAGCATACTGCTAATAGACTGGCTTCCTCAAGGAACGACCATCGACAGCTAGACGCAGATCAGCAACGACAAACAAGGAAGTGGTCGACAGGAGCTCTCCTCCAACATGACAATGCACGGTCCCACACCAGCAACACCACGACCGCAAAGTTGCCATCACTGGGTTTCATTGTGCCGCACCCATCATATTCTCCAGGTCTCGCTCTGTTTTATTCGAAAATTCAGGCAGCTGTCAAGTAGTGGTGGGGAGGTTACCGAACCACGTTGCATAAAACAGTTTCGAACGTCTCTCGTACATTGTGTTTTCATCCTGCAATTAACTGACATATTTAAATTCGTATGTGGAATAGGAAAACAGGAGAATTGGTAACAACGCGAAATGTACGTATAATAATGCAGCGGTGTTCCTTGAATTTTTAAAGTCCTGTGCCTGGGGTATGGGCAAGAGTGTTTTCAAGGAAGGGAGGCACAGAGGGGCAGTGCCCCTCTCAAGATTTTTTAAAATTAATAAATTTCCATTTAATAGCCAAAACATTGATATTTTAAAATAAAAAATGTAAGGTTAACAAAACTGATTAACCTATATGTTTATTTGTTATATCGATTTTAAAAATTAGGTTGTTTAATTGATTTTTCAAACCTGATAAATTTTAATCATCATCCACTATCAAAAATATTCTGTGGACGCCTCTGGGTTTTGGTAATTAAAATGTAATTATCGTTGCTTTTAGACCTGCTCTTCGGCTTCTAAATTAGCATTGCTTTTGTTAAATTTAAATATATTCATATTGGCAAGTTGTTTAGACTTCAAAGGAGGACAGACATACAAGCAATCTAATTAACAGATTACCTATTTTCAAAATTAATATCTGTTGTAACTACTCTCAAGTTTAATGAAATTCTATCTCGAAAAGTCTGTCCTTTTTCTTCTTTGGTTGCTGCAGAAACCAAACACTTGCAACAACAGCGGGGGTCCAGCTACCGTGACGTCAGAACTCTCGACGATAATTGCCTCTGGTCAGCAGCGCTCAATTTGGAAGCACCTTGGTCCAGACAGGATGTTTATTAGTAGCCCCTGCTCCTCCACTTTAAACTGTAGGCCTCCTCTTCTTGATCCGCCTTTATGGCGCCTTTTCTTAGAAACGTTCCAGCACACTCCATGCAATCAGTAAGGTAAACTTCGAGTGCCAACGAACCCCCTTACATCTTCGGTTATCAACATGGAGATGAACAACTTTCCTTGAAGAAGGCATTAGACACAACACCCGAAACACTGTATATATATGCCTTGGACAATACACGTAACGACTGACCTCTAACGCAGTCCTGATTCTTATTAAAGGACGTTTTCTGACCTTGTCGGAGTCCGAAGCAGTTTCTTATAACATAATCCTATGCCACTTCCAACTTGTCTCTTTATTTTTATTCCTTGCTATAGAAATACTTTTGACAAACATCTTTGTTAAGCTGGGTAACGTGCCATTTGTATGTAAATTTTATTATAGAAAAGTTCATGTCTTACTAAAGCGTTGAAGTCCCCACGCTCTGGGAAATAAATTCTTAGAAGAATAGACCGTAAAACGGGCATATATATTGGAAGTGTTGTGTCGGGGCCGCTCGATCACACGAGGATGTTGAAAACACAGCGGGGCGTAGCGCAGCTTCTGTGGTCGTGGGATAGTTTGCCTCAGGCGCTACTCGCTTTAGTGATGCCCCGGTAGGAATGCCCAACTCCAATCGAAAAGTGGAATAACTCTCTAAGTAATTGCAAATGAACAACTGGAAATTTTTATTTATTTAAAAAATTAGGTCAGAAAGGCAATACCCGTTAAAAATTATTAAAAAGAACAGTCTAACAAATTTATGATGGGCAATCAATAAAAACCGGTCAGAGTTGCACATTTATTACCTAAAAGGTAACCTACTTAGCTGGTAGAGAAAGGCGGCTGATCCCATTTTCGTAGAAGCTTTTACACTAATGAGGGCTCCTCGTCTGTCCCATATCCGCAAACGTATCTCTTCAGGTGGATGTTGAAGTGTTTCCCAGTGCTGGGAAGTGTAGGGGCGGTTTGTGCAAAGTGTCAACAGGTAGCAGAACCTCTCAGTAGAAGAAGAAGCTTTTGGATTTGGGCAGGGACGTACAACTGACGAAGATCTATTGCTTGTATTTCTGGATCTGCGCCGAACCAGTGACACGTGCAAGGCTGCTTTATTCTGTTACACGGTTGAAAATGCCGCCAGGACTGGTGTTGTGTGACACTTCCTCTACCTGGAGGTGTATTCATGTGGCCGTAGGCACAAATGGCCACCTCTTGAGCTCTTGAGGAACCGAGATGACCTGCTTTGTCCATACCAATCCAATGACATAACCCAACAAAAACAGTTTTCTTTCGTTGCGATCCGCCGGGTTTCATGGATAAGACAATCCACCCCCCCCCCTCGGGGCACTGACACATAACATCTCGGAATCTCTTACGTCACTCCAGCACACGTGAACATGGATGCCCCTTAACAAACATAAAGCTATGAATTTTAGTCCCCAAATCAAAAACTGGACGCTCATTCCATTTCTGATGTTGGACGAATACGAGTATCGCTAATTATACTCTTCCAATGCACTAAACAAACAACGAAAGTACTGCCTGATTTATTGTTACTTTCGAATTTGATAATATGAGACGCGTGCGGAAGTTATTTGCAATAATACTTTATTTTTATCTTATTTATTGTGCAATATGGTTCAATGTACACCCTCTGACCGAAAAAAAAAAATGATCTCATGAAAGCAAAAGTCTTCTACAACAGCGCGTGACTCACAAGGTGACTAGTAAGGCCGTGTAGTCACTGCAGTGGTTGTGATATATGACATGCACTAAAGTCACTATCTAGTATGTGTGTTCCGTTATCTCTGTGGCAGAGTGTGCAGTGATACCATGGCTAACGCGTCCCGGCATGAAGCACTTTGTTACATATTATGACAAATCAGTTTCGTAATATTGTTTCCCATACACAGCAAGCTTTAATGTTAACATGTTATTACGAATAGTATAACATTTCCTTCAATATTCTATCTAAATGCAATATGCTGTACGTGCAAGAAGGACAAAGGATATTTTATGACACAGATTCAAGAAGCCTGGGATGTTGAAGCCTCTTGTCCACACTACTGACATCATCTGTGTCCCGAAGATTGAGGCAGCTGAAGGTTCATACACCCCGATATTAATTTGTGTTTATTTCTGTGTGTTTTCACTTTAGAAGGTGAATGTTTCTGTTCACGTATTTATTTAGTTGATTTATAAGAACACGTTAGTTTGTGATTATGTTTTTTGTGTGTGCATAGTAATGTTATAAAACTAAAACGATATGATATTAAGATAACACGATTTTCTACATACACACTTATAAAACCAATAATGACAAATAAAACAAAAATGATGTGTGGGATATGAACCCAGGAGAGTACGTAGAAGAGCAATGTCTTCTAAACTGCTCGGCCACTGCTACTCTATTGTTCTCTTTCCAGATGCTTATGATTGTGACCACTACGTTTACAGGCAAAGCACCCACTGCAGTGTGCACTCGCTGCATGCGCATTGTGAATACAGCGTTTACAAACGTCCCTGACAGTAGAATCTGGGAACGAGTTTGTTAGAGGGTGTACATAGGGTCTCTCAATATACTCCCCATCTTTGTCTTCTTCCTGGTAACTTCATTATGACGTCGCGACAACATTGTTGCGAGTACTACGCCACCACTCGTGGACAGTTGTCTGAACTTCCTCGTCGTTGCCAAATATTTTTACCTCGCAGTGAGTCCTTCATATTGTCGAATAAGACGGAGCAAGATCCGGTGAATATGGAGGATGTGGCACAGTAATGAATATTCTCAGTTATGGTGTTGTTGGCGTGGAGCCGTGCTGTGTCTAAGTCGTGTACGGGTTCTCAATACAAACAGTCGTTCCTCGAGGAAGCTGGTCAACTAGCAGTATGCCTGAAGTGTCCCAAAAGGACGGTGATCATGTGCTTGCCCGCAGATGGAGCGGCACGAAATTTCTTGAACTGGGAACTCCCTGACTGCGCTTTCTTCTCTTGTGTGTGTGGTAGTGACACCAGTCACCAGCTTCTCCAAAAACTCCGGATCTTCATTATGTAGCCGTCAACACTTTTGTTCTTCTGTGCCTGGAACTCAATGCGCGCCCACATTTTCATATTCAAATCGTGGTGCTTACAAACACTGTCCTTTAGTTACACACTCTGCTCACAAACGCCATTTACCGTCTACATGGCGTACTATCATCATAGTGCCCATAGATTGAGTGACATTTGTAAAATGCTGCTATTTTCTTCTTAATCTCTTTGGGTTTTTTCACAGTAATACAAAGGCGGGAGAGTTGTAACTGATTCGTTGGCTTATTCTTTTTTGTTTACAAGCGTGTTCAATATGCGGACCTCTTATGAGCGAGATCCACAGGTTGTACATCTGCGTACCATCATCTTGTTGTTCAGAATTGGTTCAAGACAGAGGCCGGTAGGGGTATTGTCAAGCGTTGCGGCTAGTCTCTCTGTTCCCTTGACAACAGAATACATGCAAAACGAAGTTCTGATTGTTTGGAGTAAAAAGGAAGTAAGTACCTTGTTGTGGGCACTGGTCCTTCCCATCGGCTGTTTGTACCTGGGCACTTGTTACTACTTAGCTCAGCTTCTGTTGTCCGTACAAAATAAGCTCATAAAAAGAAGCAAAATTTTCTACCTGCAGCTTTGGAATCTGCGCTACGTCCTTGCATATCTCTTAATTTTCCATTTAATATACTGATAGCAGTAATACATAAGTTATTTGATTTCGTTAATATCATTTAATTTAGAAGTTCAGCTGCAGATAAATATTTACAGAAGAAGCTTTATGATGATCTGCGGTCTTTAGTAAATCACAGACTGAACGATACGACATTTTACAGCAATTTGGTTCTTAACGTCGAATCGAGGATATATACTTAAGGAAGCAGTTAAATCACTTTTGCACAACATCCCGCCGAAAAGCCCTCACATTATAATAAGCTGGTTAGGAACAGAAGAAGATCGGCCGACCAACTTGTAACAAGAAAAGCGACCGGATCTTTTGTCTCCGAACTACTTGTAGGGTACTAGCAAGGTCTGCGCGTTTATTTGCATTTCTCGCATATAAGGCAGCTACTGTGAAGGAATGCCAACCACCGTCTTTACTTTTCTGTTCCCTAACCACGGCGTTCTGCAGTTGAAGGCAATCTAACAGTGCTCTGACAGAGATTCCAAACATGTTTGTGAATACACCTAATCGCGAAAAGCTTGTAATAACAATAACAATAATAATAATAATAATAATAATAATAATAATAGCATGTCTGCATACTATAAACAAATAGTCAAGGCCATATAATGCATCATCAGGTAGCAGATTATAGTTATTTGAAGGAAGCTTGTCAATGCTAGAGCTGTTCTTCCTTACTTATGTCACTACATAAATACGATCTTGAACAATAAATTAATTTTTAGTTATATATAAAGGAATTCTTGCTGACAAATGGTAAGAAAATATCCTGGTAATTGTGCTCCAGGTAGAGACATTGTTTGTCGAATTGTTAAGGGACACTGGAAGTGATTTTCAAAGTTCCGTATTTTTGTGTGAATTTTTCTGAAACTTTTACTGTGATTGCATTGCTGAAGTTAGTATGAATATCAAATGCTGTGCGAGCTATACATCATTTCATAAAGTTTATTACGTAACTATGTCACATAATCAAAATGTCATGAGTTGAAAAAAATTGATTGACATTTTTGCAATTGGAGCTTTGGATCACATATAAAAATTTTATAGAAAAACAGAGTGAGCTGTGATCATTTTTTAATCTGTAATAAGTTTCAATTGAAATTAATCATTTTCATATACATTTTTAACTATTATTCGTATTAGCAGATATGTTGTCATATAAAATATTACAGTGAATACCTGTGCACATTCTTGGAAAGTTTAATTGAGTTTAAACCAAAAGTGAAACGCGTGGGACATTTTGGATGTATGAAAATGAAGTTTTGAGAAAAACGCTGTTTTATAGAAAAGTATGGGAAACTGTGATATACTGGTGAAAAGGCTGTAGAGCACGAATGGATGGCGGTGGGGGACATGCAAATGTTGAACCACTATCAGAAAAAATCTATTTTGTCCAAAAACTGACCCCACTGGATCTCTCAGTGACAAGAAACGCGTTCTGAGCCGTCCTGTTCTTACGGAAGACAAGTTAGATGAACTACCTATGCACACGTATTGCCGCTGAGCTACACAGAACAGTAATTATTATTATTATTATTATTATTATTATTATTATTATTATTATTATTATTATTATTATTTGTATATGCACTATAATTTTTTGCTCTGTAAAACTATAAATACTAATTTTATGTGACCACATTACTAAATAAAAAGGCGACCAGAAAATATACCCGACTCCAAATAGATGAACTTGCAATTGACAAG
The DNA here is from genome assembly GCA_030762175.1 of Metallyticus violacea. Classification (NCBI taxonomy): domain Eukaryota; kingdom Metazoa; phylum Arthropoda; class Insecta; order Mantodea; family Metallyticidae; genus Metallyticus; species Metallyticus violacea. The sequence goes on from CM060841.1 coordinate 92,348,938, forward strand.
ATAATTATTTTTTACGCTAGTGCATCCGTCTTATGCATTCATTTGAAGTATCAAGTCGTTGTTTCAAATAACTATTTTATTACAGTTTTATAACACAGGCACTTTGTGGGTATTCCATAAAGTGAATAGAATTAAGTCTGGAGCAGTGATAAAGGAGATTTAACATCGCGTGAAAATATCGCAACGGTGCTTTTAGCCACGCAGCTTATAAGTGAGGGTTACCATCATATAACAGAACAGAAGCCGAAGTCGGTTCCATCTGAAGAAAAAGATAGTTTTTAGGGACCCGCTTGCAGAATAAAAAGTGATTTTTCAACAAGACAGTGCGCCTGCTCATCAACGTTAAAACTGAGAGGTTTTAAGTATAAATTGTTGAATCCTCCGCCTGTTTTTAGAGGCTGATAAAAAAACTTTAGCAGACCTTCAGGGACTGGATAATGCTTTTGGAGAATGGCAGGAACAAAGGGGAATTTGTTGGAACACACGTTTCGAAGGCATGTTGTCATTGTGTACTGTTGGAAAATATGAAGGTAAGATACAAATTAATATGGGGTACTGCTACATATTCGAGACTGTTGCCACAGCATTAATCTGATAACATTCGACAATAGTACTTGATGTTTACAACAGTGACATGTGAGTGTATAGCAAGAGATATGGATTTAAAGAATATAAAGAAATGTTTCCCATCTATGGTGAGAAGTGTCTGTCAGGTCACGCTGTTTACAGCTGGGTGCACGAGTGCTCTGAAGACAAACACCACGGAGAGTGCAAGAAGAAGGGTAACCATGCTTGCCTGTACATTCAAGATTACGGGATCAATCGCGGCAAGGCTCCATTAATTTTTAATTAATTAATCCGTGGGTCCCTGTCGTAGATGTAAAAGAACCCCAATCGTGAAAGAAGAGGCCTTTGCAAAATTTGTCGGTCGTTTCACGCCCTGAACTGAATGAGTCACTGATGACCTGAGATGTTAAAGAGCGTCCGTAAATAAAATAACTATTGACGCTATAGCCATTGCTGTTGGTTGTTCACAAGGCGTGGCGTCCTCATTATGCATGACAGAGTGTACCGTACCAGGAGAATATACACAGAGGTCTGTACAGCCCAGTCGTTAGGACGGCACTAAACCGACGATCTCGTCCCCCAAACGCGCTAAGCGAACTCAGTTACCAGGTTCTCGCTGGTGGATAGGTCACGTCTAGCACAGAGCTACTCAATTTAAGCGCTGAGTCACCCCAGCACCCTCCCCACGACCTGCCCCCAAGTTACTCGCCAGAGGCACTCCCCTGGGACACACTGCCACCGTGGAGACACATTTACCCGTGAGTTACGGGACCACTCACCGAGTCCAACCCATCCGAAAGAGCTCGAATAAGTCCGGCCCGGCCACTTCTATTAACGTCAGAAGTACCACGGGTACTCAGGGTCAGGTTAGGTTTTCACAGAGTCTGTGCAGCTGACCCGACAACACAAAAAGCAAATAATGGGTTGGCATTACCGCATTGTCTTCAGTTCACCATTACCAGCGCGTGCGTCTGCAGTGGAACATCCTGCATCGCTTTAGGTAACGCCATTCGCCGGGAAAGTGGTGCTCGCAGTCTTCTCATATCAGGAAGGGTATGTGCGCACTTCTATTATAACATTCTCAAGAAACTTTTACATGATAACGCGCGTCCTTATATTTCGTAACAAATGAGATGTTGCGAAATTTCAAGTGGGAATTGCTCGAACATCCTCCATATAGCCCCGACTTTACTCCAAATGACTCTCGGCTCTGTTAAACATCGTCTTTCGGGTGAACATTTTCCCGACGATGAAGCTGCAGAAAGCGAAGTCACCGCCTGGTTCCGTCAGCAACCCAAAGAAGTTTATTACCAATCTGTAATTTACTTCCTGGCTTACGTTCATATTGCTGCAGAAAGATGGCGCACCGCCACCTTTTGCAAAGACGCACAGGTGAATTATTGAACAATAAGTTCCGGGACAGGTGGATTGGGCGTGCTAGATCTCTTGTATGACAACCATTCTTACGTGGGTTAAAAGCAAATAAACAGTTCATAATACCTGTAACTAAAGGGGATATCCCTACATCCTGTATGTTGGCAAATGTTAGAGAAAGAAATCAAGTGTTTAGTTGTTAGATTACGTTTATTATTTATAGAGAGTGTCTTACTTCAAACACCCTAAAACTTCTCAAAGTAATTTCTTTGTTTGGAACAATAAGAACATCGAGAAAATTATCGTTCCATGTCAAATTATGAAGTTATCCCCTCCCCTCCCGTGAGTCCTACGATGAGCTGGTGAAATGTTCCTCAAAAAGCTATCATTTAGGCCCCTTGTTCGAAAAGTACAGAAAAAAGTCAGCATTCAGTAGTATTGTTCAAATTAAGAGATAGGAGTTTATGTTAGCAAGCCTGTAGAGCTTTTTTTTTTAATATTTAAATTTCGTTACACAGCAAAAAAAAAAAAAAAAAAACTACAATTTCTGAGGCAGTGAACCTTTAATACTACTTTCGGAATCTTCGATGGTTTTGTTTAATTGTTCTAGTGACAGTGGGCTGCCTTATTCCAGAGCTAATTTACAATAGTGGCGACCTTACTGATATCTGATGTTCATCTTTTTCTCATGATTATTAAAACGCTCGAGGTGGCAGCTTTGGGAACTGTCAGATCCCTTTGTCACATAAGTGCAAATTTCCTCGTGGAAGATAAAAGGCTTCTGAGCTTGGCCAACACTTATGAGTTCAGCCGACAAACTGCAGGTACTTTTATAGGCAACATCAGCTCCTGGTCAAGGTAAACAAAATATGTTTAAATAAAGTGACATATATCCACTTAGCATCTCACATTTGCAGTCGCGTCTTTAATGACCACAGAACAAAACAAAACACATAGCAAGTGGCCATTGCATTGTTAGAAATATTCTCACGGGCTGGGGTTCCCAGACAATACCGCACGATATCCTTAAGCCTGCAGGCGTCTGTTTCCCAAGAGCGGAGCCCTGGGGTCATCAGGCAAGGTCACGCCAGCAGGTGCCTCCATAATGCACCGCGAGAAAAGAAGAATGGTAATGAATTTATTATTACACCAGTTGAGGGTAGAGGAAAAGATAGCTGCAGGGCAGCTCAATAAGTAAGGCCCTTCTTAACGAGATACATAATATTTGTTTTAGGGATTAAATGTAAAAACGGGGGAAAATATAATTTAACATTTTTATAAACTACAAATCACTCTGTTTCATTGCTATGAGGTTTTGACATGGACTTCTCTACGTTTGTTGCGTAGGAATAAATTGGAGATTTTGGGCGCCTGTCATCTGGTCAAAAAGAAACATTACGCAAGGCAGATCGTGGCTCCATACTGGAGGAAGCATCGTCAAAACCTATCATGCATGCTCTGGTAGCAGCTTGTAGTTAGTTTGAGTAAGGTTGTGCGTTCGTGTATTGGTGATGTTACTACATAAATATAGACTTAAAGAACAGTACGATATATATATATATATATATATATATATATGTGTGTGTGTGTGTGTGTGTGTGTGTGTGTGTGAAAGTCAATCATCGTAAAGAAGCTATTCGCCAACCTGCTAAAAAGTTACGAAAGACAGGATCTCTCAGTGACAAGAACCGCCGTGTTCTTATGGAACAGATGGTAACTCTTGCGCAGTTACCGGCAATGTACTGCTACTGAAGGGCATCATTATCAACGTAACACAGATTAGTGTTTGTTGTTGTTATTATTATTATTATTATTATTATTATTATCATCATCATCATCATCAGTTTTAACTGCAGTATGTTATATGCTTTCAGTGAAAATATGAATGCTAACTTTATGCGCGGCGATTGAATCTCCCTTTTTCCCGTTGCGGCTGTTTCACTTACCCAGTAAAGAGCCGCGTTCAGGTAGCCTATGACTCAAATAACCTCACTGAAGCTAATGAACAACACTTTTGAGGGCTGATAATTTTTTTAATCACAAAGAGCACTAGGCAGGGTTAAGGTTGGTGTGGTTTTTTTCGAAGAGTGCATTGAATTGAGTGCACTTGGCCAGGCAGTCCTGGAAATCGATTTTTGGCACCGTCCTCAGAACAGTCTCAGCCTTCTTCATGACAGCTATTCGCATTCCCCGCAGCTCGTTTTCGAGATGAGGGATCAGAGAAAAGTCACATGGAGCTAGGCCCGGGTTGTATGGAGGCGCATGTTCTATGTTTTTATTGTTATGCTGAAGGCGTCAACTAAATGAATACATCGTCCCGCCAGGTAATATCCCCATTAACCGTTGTTTATGAAAGGACGTCTTCATGATAAATCATTCCACGACAGTCGAAGAACGAAATCACCACAAACTTGACCTTCTTTGGTGTCGGAGAAGCAGGTGGTTTCCAGACGGAGCTCGTAATGGTGAAGTCAAGTGTCATCAGCTGTAATGATGTAAACCACGCTCTGCTACCACACGCTGAAGCTCCACTCGCACCAACTTCTGTTCAGACATCACCAATCTCGGCACAGATGCGTCTCATGTGTAAACGATCGTGCGGAATGAAAATCTGTAACTTTTGCTCTTAACCATCTTCTTTAATCATATTTTAGAGCTGCATACACAGAAATGCCGATGTTTACAAAGATGCTCTGTTAATTGCTAATTTGTTAACAGTGTTTAACGCTGAAGCACCAAAACGGTAGACACTGATGATAAATGGAGATATCACACTAGGAAACATGATATTTATCTCCAGGACAATAATAGCTATATATAGTCTGTTTTTATACCTAGAAACCGAATAAGTCATTTAAATTAGTTTATCAAGTCTCAGTTTTTACTTATAATCAATTCCTGACTATGGCAAAGGAATATACAAAGGGATTGTTACTTACATTTTGTAGAATGGATAGTAAATAAATCATACGTTTGTACTTGATGAGTTCGGTAATCCCTAACCTTGCTGTGTGTGTCACACACAACTTGCTGGGATGAGAGCGGAAGTAGTGTAGATAAATATGCTGTATTGATTCTTTTGAAACTTTCGTTTGGAGTTTTAGTTTTGGGTATTTAGTCCAGTGCTATTGTTCTTTGAACCAAGGTAGGGTGTGTTATTGTAGTGACTTTATTTCTGTGTTCAGCAGAGACACTTCAGTGTGCCAATCATCCAGATGATTTTGTTATGTATGTGGAAAGTTCACACCAAATTCACAAAGGAAAAATGTATAGAATTATAAAAACAGCTTACGTTCATCACTTTGGTTGCAAAATAGTGATAAAGATAAAGAGTGGGTCCCAAAGCATTGTTTATTACATGTACAACTAATTAAATTAAGATCCCTGCCTCTCGACGTATCGTTGATTTGGCGGGAACTACAAAATCAGCTGAATGCCTATTGTTTCTCTATCTGGTTTGACTAAGAAAACAAAACGCAATCCAAATGTGCCACCAGCAAGTAGGCCAGTCCCTCATAGCGAAACTTTACCGGTACCAGCTCCCCCGAGTCATTTGATGGTTCAACAGTTCAAGTGATTCAACGTATGAACTCCCCAGCACTAGGTACTTGCTACAGTTGTTCGATAAATAACGTTTGGTGCGGGATTTGAATTTGGGGAAAAAAACACAGACCTTGGGTTCGAGGTTGCAACTACTGGAATTACAGTTTATAGGAAACGACAAAACTTTCGAAAAAGTTAATGCATGTATTTGGAGTGTACTTTGAAAGACTTTGAAAGTTTGCTAACAAATGTGGAACTAGCAGCCTGGCGTGCTTTCAAGGCTGTGGTAGAAAAGTTTCTTGGCAATATGAATCTTTAATAAACACATTACGACAATGAGGGTAAGATGTCACTAAAAGCGTATTTCCTGTATTCATACTTAGTGCTGCAAGCGACGAGCAGGAAGGGCGTTTTCATCATGGGACAGGTACATTTCGTCCAACTTTGAAAACCACCATAAACCACCATACGGATGGTGTCAAAAAGTATACGAGGGAAGGCCCAAAGTTTCTGGCCTCGCTGATAAGTATTATCGCCTTCACAAAAGCCTTATATAGTGTCATACCTTATCTGTTAAGTACATTTGCAGCTGTAACAGTATTCATTGTTCAGATATAGTTGCATAAAGAAGGCTATGTGTAGAAGATTGTGACATGTTCAAAATGGAGTTTCGAGCTGTTATTAAGTTCTTCATAAAAGAAGGACTGACTCCAAATGAAATTAAACAGTGAGTGTACGGTGTATATGGGGAGGCATCCCCCTCATATTCTACCGTAAAAGAATGGGCCAAGCTTTTTCGAATGGGTCGAGAAAGCATTGAAGACAAAGAGCGTACAGGTCGGCCCTTGGAGGAGCTCACTCCTGAAAACATCGCTCTTGTGGAAGGAGAAATTATGGAAGACCGGGGGCTCAAATTTACAGAAATAGCATAAATAGCGATATACGAAGGACCTACCTTCCTATATCGCTGAAAAGACACTAGATAGTCAAATGGGATCATTTCAAGGCATGTGATGGGTGCTTTAAACTTTAGAAAGTTCAGAGAATGTTTATAAAAGCTAAATTTGAAAAAAGGAGAGATTAAAACAGTATTTTAAATGTACCCTTGAGCAATTAGATAACAGGTGGTTTAAACGCCCTCCGGCACCCCCATTGGAAGAGACGTTTTCACTGTTTCCCAAAATCTGTTCCTTGAACACGTTTCAGGATTAGCGTCATTTTCCCTGGTTATACAAAGAATAAATCTGGGCACTGAAACAGGACATGCCCTCATCCTGTTTGCACATTCTACAAGTGTGCCTATCTTTATAGAGTTCCACTTTGGATGGATGTTTCCTGAAGTGATCATGCTCAGTAATTAACGCAGTTACTTTCCTTATTCCTCTTCCGTCCAATTTTAGCAAAGATGGAGAAAGAGCATTGCCAAGACCTAGGACCAATTTCCTACGTTGCCTTTGTCACTTTGGTTGGTTTTAATCGCGGTGTTAGCAGTGTGTGTGTAAACTCGGGTCATGCACAAATGTGTACCAGCACCCTTTTTTGCCAACTGGTCTGCTTTTTATTTCCATAAATGCACCGAAGCCCCGGCACCCACCACAATCCAAACCTTTGCTAGATGCCAGGGCAGACAGGGCATTAAGGCATTCCCATACCAATTTAGGTTTAATGGTACGAGGACACTTGGCACTAGATGATTGTTTGAATATCTTTATTGCTACATTAGTAAGTTTTTGTCCATTTTGTGAAAACAGCGCATTAATTGCATATCTCTTTTAGAAACATTGGCGATGGTATTTTTAGCTGTTTCATCTTCCCCTGCGAGAAAGTCAAATACATTTTAGGATGTGGAGCAATTGATAATAATGTAGGACTACTTAACAACAAAGCAGAACTCCCAGAAGTGTGTTCGCTGTGGAAACCTCCAGAGCATGAAATCGTGAATGTCAGTTAGTTATTACTGGAGGCGCGCGAAGTCTTTATAACACCACAGTATTACTTTAGAATGTAATAAATTTCCTCTTCCAGTTTTAATTAAGGAGAGCGGTCGGGTGAATCATACTCTAATATGGCCCTTGTTTCGTGACTCACGCCGTGTATCTGCTCTGAAGCTATTAGAATACGCATCTGGTGTGTCTTTGGGGTCTTGCGTGAAGGTACATCACTTCTCTGCAGCTCTGGGGAGTTTGTCAGGTTGTAATCAGCTAGAAATGTTTCGGTAGTAGAAATTAAACTGTCCTCACAACTTGACGGTAGCATTCCATGTTAATGTTTAACCGGCTTCTGTAAATTCCATTGGTTCCAACAGCTGTAGCCTATTACTGTTTTCTTAAGTGAGTTGGTTTGAGTTTCCTTCTTACACCTTGCGTATCTGAAGGTCCAAAATACATAAAAGACTTCTGGTTATATTTCAGTTAAAACTGCGACAATAAGAAATGTTAAAAAATAAAGAAAAAGTTCGTCACGCTGGGGTTTTTTCTCTTCAGAATCACTAGAAAATAAATATCTGTGATGAAATTACTCAAATTTTCAAAAATAAGAGAAACAAAATTAGAATTATTGCAATCTATAATTATTACAAAAGAGAAACTATATTTTTAAAAGTGTTATTATTATTATTATTATTATTATTATTAAACCACAAATATTAATGGCATACTATTAGTTAAATAAGATATATGACCGTGATAGACAAAGCTATACTATATTTTTAAACGCTTTTTAATGTAACCATGTTTACGAACTGAGCCCTTGATATCTTTACATTCACTAAAACTGAAAAATAACAGAAATTTTCCAGTTACATTGTGTGTTTAAGAAAATGTTCATATATTTCAATAAAACAAAATCATGTTACTATTTACAAACATTTATAATGCACTAAGCAAATATACACAATCAACAATAAAAAATGGAAGTTTTCATCGATTTTCAGTGGCTTTGAAATTTAATTTAAATTTTATTATATTAAAAACATGTAACGCAAACGTTTTCTGAATGTTGTTACACAGTACTCTTACATACTAATATAATTTTCACACAGATTAATATTTCACATTTGCTGTCTTCACGACGATACTTTTGTTAAATATAAAGCATGTTTGTCGTTATAAATATAGTTTTTATGCTGAATTAATTTGATCTTTTATTTAAAATAATACAGAGAAAATTAAACGCAAGAGCGCTTTTTAAATTTGACTTTTCAAGTTTACCTTTACTCCTAGTGATCCGATTTCCCTAATTTACAGAAAATATTTTTCTTTTTTATTTAGAGCTTCGTTGCGATAAAACAAATACTGGTACCGCCAAATGTTGAGTTTCAGATAAATCAACTCCTAATACTGTGAATTTGGTGCAGGAAACCAGCCTCATTGCTTGTCGCCAAAACTTCATCTCGTTGCGTTTTTGTGATCTCTTCTGCCTTTTTGTCCTTCAACAACAGGTTGGATTACGAAACTCAAGCCTTATACTGATTCAGAGCAAGTCCGGGGAGAGAGAGGGACTACAATAATCAGCCCACTTTCCTTAAAGACTGCGGTCACTTGAGAATACGTGCCCTCCTCATATGTACCGTACTGTTCAGGAAGAGGGGACTGCTAGGGGATAAAGATGATTCCAACGGGCAGTCGCTTGCTCAGGAAGAAGGTAGGCTCAAAGCGGCGAGTAACTGCAATAGAAACAAAGGAAGACTGCATTCGATATTTATTTTCGGCTTCGGTTTCAAGGAAAAAGTCGAGGACCTTGCATGTAAATATCTGGAGTATAATGGTGGCAGCACTGTCACATGTCAGGGCGGTTTTCTCTCTCGGTTTGCGGTTTCCAGTACAATATCACTCACACAGGCTTGCCGCTTATATTTATTTCCTTTTTAACATGGTCTGCTGTTGGCAAACCTGAGAAGTGGCTATTGTTTGTCTCCTCAAGCCGCTCCCGCTAATCTTCTGATACGGGCGTAAGTTGTGGAAAAGAAACCAGAACCATTTATGTTACGACCGCTAATTAGTAACTTCGTCGATGAGTTGTTGAACTGTCATTCGCCGGTTAGGGAGAGCTGTATCGATGGTAAATCCCCAGAAATAACATTCAACAGGGTTAACTTCCGCTGTTTCAAGGGCCTTCTATCAGGAATTTAAAACTGGTCCAGCCATTTTATATTGACCGTTTTAGAAGTGATTGCAGTTTTAAGACTTCGCAGTATTTCCTAGGAGCATACTCCAGTTCGGTTTACTAAAGGTCATCAATGTTTGTCCCCCACACAATAAATATATACGACTTGCAGTCCCATCTACCATATTCACGCTGCACCACAGTTTTAACTCTTTTCAAGCAAAGAAATCCCTGACCAATTATATATTTTTGATAAATAATGAATTTAAAGCACGGGCAGCCAACCGTCTAACAAGGTGCCACTTGCGAACATTCTCACAAAGTTTTACTGAAGTCTCAAATTAAAGAATAGGAAGAAGCAGGTCACGTTCGGAAACCTCAATAGCTACAGTTGCTTTAATAATACCGCCGCTGCATACTGTCTCTTTAGAAATAAACTAACGCGCTGGTCATTGCCAAGAAATGCCAGTTTTTACATTAGGTCTTTTAATTTTTTGTATTTGCATGTACTTTACTTAATAAAGCGGTTCCAAACTATGTACAAATTGTAAAATAACGACGCGACAGGCTTATTTTTTAAACTTGAACGTAAAATGAAAGAAACCGTCGTTTAGCAGACGTGAAAGAAGTTATTTCTGTGAAGTTTATACAGTTGGCATTATTTAAGGCAGATTGTGTTCACATTTTTTCTTCGCAATTTATTCCGATAACTTTTTAAATTACCCTGCGTGTTTTATTGCTTTGCGACATGGGCATTACTGGATCACATGATACTTTTTTTGAATCTAACAACTTTAGATTATCTTACCAATAAAAATCAAAGTGTTATTAATAGAGTAAAATATTAAAAATACACTTTAATAAGCTCATAATAAAAATACTTCACTTAGCACAGGCGCTCAAACTAAAAACTCTTATCTTATAATACTTAGTGATATAAGAGTTATAATACTTATGTGTTACCACTTTGGTATAATATTTTATGATTAATGATGAGTTTAGGCAAAAAAATTACAAATAATAATAATAATAATAATAATAATAATAATAATAATAATAATAATAATAATAATAATAATAATAATAATAATAATAATAACGAATATTTAATTTGCAATTTTCCCCGTCAAAAATCATTTGTTATCAGCGCAGGAATATTAGTGACACAAATCCGTGCTAGTGAGGGCTGTATGTTAACAGTGGTTTATTTTGTGGATAAGATGTTTTCTTCCCAGAAAAACAGGTGTCGCTGGAATAGCACAGCGGTTTGTACAGTTTACCTGAGAAGTACATTTAATAGCCCCAAGGTCGGTATTACACATCTACACTGGTAGCAATTAAAATGTAACGTCACTTCCCTAACCTGTTTTTACTGCTGTACCGGGTTCGTTACCGGGGATCACGTTTACACACTATACGTCTTTGCAGAGGTAAAATGTGCCTTGCTTTATTTATTTAAAACACCGCTCGAAAGTTCGATATTGCTTCAAATGTGTAAACTTTATATGTTTTTTTTCATTTCTTAATGCTTGTTTTTAATTGTATCAACTCACACATGTAAAAATTAAAATTTAATCTTTGCTTGTTCAAGCTTTCACAAACATCTCAACGCTACTAAAGTTTCAGAGTAACAAAAATAGAGCCTCAGGGGTGGAATCGGAAAATAAAAACAGTTGCAATTACGTTGTCATTGTTACAACAAAGTAGCACTGTGCAAATATTTCTTTGTCGATATTCGTCTTTATAGACTAGTCCATTTGAAATCGGACAGCAAACTTCCTTCATTGTTTATATTTAACTGAAAGTTTGTTATCACGGGGAGCTATAAGCTTCATGCAGCATACAGGTCATTTATTACAAATAGTTTCTTTGTTAGAATGATATTAGACCACCTCCTTTGTCTAGTGCTTAGCGTTGTTGACTTCTGGCCGAGAGGGAATTTTTCTAAATTAGGGAGGGCTCACCCAACCTCGTGAGGGCAATGGGGAAGCTGCCTATGAGAAGTGACGTTCTTCGATCACGAAAACCGCGTGATAGGCGACCGGCAGGATGCCCCCTCCTGCAATACTGCCCTCTATCAATGAAGCCGTAAGACGGAGCGCCAACTAAGAAGAAGAAGAAGAAGAAGAAGAAGAAGAAGAAGAAGAAGAAGAAGAGTTTGTTCAGTTAGAGTATTTATGAACTCTGAATTAATATTAAGTGAAAACTCCTAATGAGCTGTTTATTGTTACGTTTCATTATATTGCATTCACTTTAAAATCTATGTTGCTTTTTCGCTTATAGAGAATAACATAACACTTTTCAGATTACGGGAATCTCAATAAGAAAACCGCAAATGTGTATGCCAACAATCCTCCACCGCGCGCTACAATTAAGGTTTATAAGAAGTGTCACTTTTTGAAACTGGTTTCGGATACCGGACTATTTTATAATTGCTCTGTTCTTAAAGTAGAATATTTTAACATATATTTGTTAGCACAATATAAGGGCACATCCATTTGTAGGGCGATGAACTGATACTAGTTCGACATGTAGTCGTTAGATGGCGGTTGTATACAGTGTGTGGCGAAAGGACAATGTTCGTTTGTTGTCAAATGGAGAAAGACGTGGGCAAGATGGAATGCAACTATCATGGACAAAAATGAACTGGATGGTTTTTGTTGAAGGAAGGCTTCAAAACTACAGAAGTTCTTAGATGTTTAACTGCGGTTTTCGGTCAAGAACTCCTGCACAGAAGAACATCGCGGTCTCCCAGTAACATTGAGGTTGATTATGACCAATAATCAGCTGGAGTGTCAGACAGAGTGCGCAACCCTGTACACCATCATTCATGACAATTTGAATGTGAAAAAGGTGTGCTCACATTGAGGTCCACGAGATTTAACACAGGCAAAAAGGGTTAAAGTCTGTGGCCGGCTACATAATGAAAATCCGGATGTTTTTTTGGAGTAGTTGGCGAGTGGTGACGAATCACTACCTGAGAAGAAAGTCCAGTCCATGCAATGGAAACATCCAAGGAGTTCCCGGACCAAGAAATTTCGTGCTGCTCAATCTTTTGGAACACTTCAGACATAACTGCTAATGAATTGGCTTCCCCTAGGAACGACTGTCAACAGCGAGGTGTCCTGCGAGACCTTCACACTTGGAAAAGCTTTGCGCAAGATGGACGCCATGCTTGCTAGCAGCATTCATATGAAAATATCAAAACAGAAACATCGGCTTATAATTGTGAATGTAGGAAAGGTAATGACATGATAAAAACCTCCTATAAAACAATGCATCTGATCGCAAAAATATTTGGCGATGGAAAATTTAAGATTTGAATTGTTGTAACATGCACCCTACTACCCAGATTTTGCTCCCTCGACTTCTCTCAAACTTCAAGTTAAAAACCTCTTGCTTCATTGTTAGGCCGATTGCATTCCCACATAATCTGGTTCTCTGCTTACAACAAGAATATTTAGTATTTATGATCAAAAGCTGCGACGTCACATGAGGAAGTAGCAGATTTGAAGAAAAACGGTAAGGTGTGAAGCTATCACTTTTGTGGCTTTGACAGTTGAAACATGACCTTTACTGCGGCTCAATGAACCATGAAACAAACAAGCAACAACTGTATACTGGCCCCTCTGGATCATCAAAGCGCCACAATTTGGTGGTTGAGGTAAGCGTTTTTTACTGGCGAGGATCAAGTCATTGAAAGTCCCACACTACCGCGTTGATGTTCACTTCTAAGAAAGTGAAGGAATCGTTTGTCATATCACAAGAAAGAATGTGATGCAGATCGTTCTAGGGAGAAGATACAGAAAAGAATAAAAAAGAAACGAAAGGGAAAAAAAGTGTAAGTAATTATTCTGTTACTTCGCGCTTATGTCAATTCTTACCAAGTGATTTACGAGTGTTTTATTAATAATCCTTTAAATATTTCTGTGTTCGCAACGTACAGGATGGCCATAAGTGGCACTTATTACCATATTACCTTTATTTCATTAGTACAACACTCATTGCCATTTGTTTTATATCTTAACACATCTTGAACATAAAGAATGATCATATTTTTTTTTTACAGGCTAAATTTAAATTTACAATACAGAGACACGCAATGGACAATACGCTCATCTGAAATTCTTCAACAAATCTTCAGCTTTTCTATTTCCCCATAGCAAGACTCAAACACGGTTTTTGTTCGACGAAAATAATAATAATAATAATAATAATAATAATAATAATAATAATAACACCGCTATCATTAAGAGAGATAGTAGAATAACTTTCCGAAAATTTCTCTGGGTGTCACCCACCCGTTGGTAACTGAAAAGTTGCATATGAGATGTGTTCGTGAACGGTGGGTTCCAAGACTGCTGCGTGCAGTTGGAGATGATGCAGAGGTAATCATTGCTGATCATGGCCACAGCGAAGCTCTGCATGGAAATCTCCATCATCACCAACACCAGCAATACTACTGAGATCTCTTGGCCGCATTTCTGCGTATCAAACTGGACGTTGCACCACGATAATGCACTTCCTCACAATGCAAATGTTGTTGCTGAATTTCACAAAAATCAACATGAAATATATCGCTCACCCTCCCCGTAGTGCAGATTTAATCCCGTGCTACTTTTTTCTTTTCCCCAAATTGAAGAAATGTCTTCGTGAAAAGGATGGGACAGGTGCATTGCATGCAACAACTACTAGTACTTTGAGAAACATTATCAAAATTATGAGAGTGAATAAAGGTGTGTTGTCAAAAAAGTATGGTTATTCTTTATTAAAAAACCGTCGTACTTAATAAACAAAACTTTGTCTGTAATGGAGAAGTCAGGACACTTTGGTAGACAGGTCAATCGATACGCCCAATCGCTATTCTAGAAATTCATAAACACTGATCGGAAAATGCGGAGGGTTGTACTATAAGAAATGCTAAGGAATGTAGCTATTGAGGTTGTAGCCATGAAATGTTCTTCCAACTTATTTACTTGCTATCAAAAATGACGATGAATATATATATATAAATGAAATGAAATATATATAAATGAAAAATAAAAATAAAGAAACACTATTAACAATGTAACAAATTAACACTAATAATAAAAGTAGATAAAGATAAAATACAGAGAAAGAGTCACACTTGAAATTGCTATATTTCGAACTACTGCGAGTTCTTCAATGGCAAGAAGCTAGACCAAGTTCTTGCCATTGATGAACTCGCAGTAGTTCGAAATATAGCAATTTCAAGTGTGACTCTTTCTCTGTGCTTTATCTTTATCTACTTTTATTAGTGTTAATTTATATATATATATTTACAGGATGTAGCAAAAAGGCATGTCAAAACTTTATGAAAACATTCCTTGTATATAGAGGGTACAAATATGAAAGTGGGTCAGGAAACGCTTTATTTCCTTGTTACAGCCCTTTGTCTATAACTCCGCTTACACGGTGTGATATGCAAGCATAGCTGTCCTGTGGCAATAACTGCATAACAGAACAGTTGCTTAATACTACAATATGTAAACACTCGCCTTTACCTCTGGTTAAATGAAATAGGGTTGTTGGAACTACTTTTAGTTTCATAGGTTCACCGTCGTTGTGGTCGTTCTGTGCCACGTAGTTCGCTTGTTACGCTACTCGCTTCATGCTTGACATAGCACCGAGCACGTAGTGTCAGTTCTCTGTGTTTACGGACCTCGTTCTAGGTAAATGAGGTATTAGAGTTAGCAGATGCTGATAAGATCTATGGATTAACCGAAGGTGTAGAGAGTCTGCAAGGCTGACAGGGACGACAGGACGTGCAAACGGAGGACATTATCAACATTCCATATGATTTTCTTTTTCCCACAGTTCTGTTTTTGAATGTTTTACTGGGTGGTACAGATGTACAAAAAGGGCTTTAACAAGGAAATAAAGCAATGCCAGACCCAGTCTTATACATTATTTTTATCCCGTATATGTGAGGAATGTAGCCCCAAAGTTCTGACACACTACATCCTGTTAACGCTCTAGCGGCCGCAAATTTTGTTTTTGTCAACAAAACTCTGTATATGTAATTAAAATAAAACAAGAAAACCAGTTTCCGAAAATCAAAGAAATCGGATTATTAGAAGTGAGGATTTACCTGAAACCCAAAATTTAAAAATCGCTCTAGCAACATCAATTTACAATTATTATTTCCTGGTAGTATGCACAAAAGTCACGGCTTCCTCCCAATTTTTGTAAACGCGACATGTTTACAGATTCAGCTTACTGAGGAATTCGCTTGGTTTACGCGACGGATTTTTTGAATTTGGTGTTTTGAAGATTTTCAACTACAATCTTTCCCCATGTGATTTTCACGTTTTTGGCGACCTTCATGAACGACGGTTTGAAGTGGACGAGAACATGATGGTAACTGAAAGAATCAAATGTTATGCAACAAGTGCTATCTTTTAGATAAACTTGTAAACGTATGCTTCTTTAGATCATTACATAACCAGATGCCTAGCAGCGATGTAAAGTTGGCAATAAAATGTTTTCCTTGTCTGTCTATAGGTTGATTAAAACATTACAATCAGATGACGCAATAGATCGCCCTCATGCATAGTGGCACCATTCCAACGTGTCTTACCCGGGTTCGATTCCTGGTTGAATTAGTTTCCTAACTGAGAGTGTTTCCTTTTAATGCCTGGGAAACTTACGTCATAAAGTCAACCACGTTATCAGCTGGCACAAAAGATGTTCACATTATAAGAAAAAGAAGGCGATTTTCTTATTAACTTTTACTTTTAAATTATGGTTACTTCCTGCAAAATTAAGCTACTTCTCACACCTTGACCAGCAAATTTCTTTCTGTGAGTAAATTGTATTGCATTACAATACTTCCAATTTTTAGATAAATAATACAATTGTTAACCTCCAGCTTTATTCTACAATAAGATAGAAAGCAAAACTACTAAAAATAATTTTTTTAAAGAACACTTAAAAAGTAACAAATTTTCTAATAAGATATTTTAATTCAAATTTCGTATTCTGTGTGTGGGTAATGTACTGACGTTATAACAGAAATTCTTAAATGTTAAAGGGTAAAAACTCCCCCAGATTATCGTATGCTTTTCCGGGTTTTCAAATTTATTACTACTGGCATTAGCGATGCAAGAGCATATTTCAAGATCTTACCAGTTTCCCGTCAAACCGGACTTACTCCATTGCAACATTGTTGCTGCCTTATGTCAAATACTTGTCGCCAGCACTAAAGAGCAAAATTGCACAGTTGAAGTAACTTCTTTTAAATTGGTGGCTCAAAGTTGCAAACCTGTCCATATATTAACACTGACAGATGGTGAATGTCTCACATAACTTGCTATTTTGAATAAAAATATAAGTTATGAAAAAATACAAAGGAACAATTAAACAGATTTACTTAAAATATTTTACAACTTAGAAATTAGACATTGGATTTCTCGAAAACTGCAAATCTTATAAAATATTCGAAGTTTTTAAAATTTTTAATTTATTGTCGCTTTAACTGCATTGCTCTTCTTGAGACATCTGTAGGTTGTGAACTGAATACTATAAATAAAATGAAATACATTAATGATGGCGCAAATGAACTCGGAGTCCTTCGCGCCTTAAAACTATATGGCATTCACCTTCTCAACGTAAGGAAAAACTCTGAAAAAAAAATACATAAAAAAGCTTACTAAGGCAGCGTGACCTGCGGGGATTCAAACCAGGACCTCCGGACTAGTAGTTGCAAACGCTAACACTTAACGAAGGAGGCGGTTTTCAAAAAATTTAAAACCCAAATATTTGCAGTTTTCTCGTCATTCAAAACTTTCAAATTCTAACGCAAAAAATTATTATTATTATTATTATTAATAATAATAATAATAATAATAATAATAATAATAATAATAATAATAATAATAATAATAATAATACATTGTTACGAGGGGCGTTGTGAAAGTTCTCGGCCGGCCGGACTAAGAATATACAAGAGTGAAGAGAAATCTTTTTTTCTACATAGTCACGTAAATGAACACATTTAGTAAAACGGCTTTCCAAATACCCTCAGTAAAATAAGATTTGTCCAACCTTGACAAATAAGCATCTGTCTCAGCTCTAATCTCGTCGTTTGATGTGAATCTTCGTCCACCCAGTCATTTCTTCAGGTTTGGAAACAAAATTCAATGTCAAGGAGTCAAAATCGATGAATATGCAGATGTGGAAGCACTTGGAAGCGGAGGTCATGCAGTTTTGCGACAACAATCCCAGACATATGTGAAGGTGCATTATCGTGATGAAAAAGAACTTTCATTTTCGGAACGTATGGACGTTTACCTAATAGCATCGTTTAGTTGGTCCAGTAGTGAAGCCTAACACTCCCCGGTGATGGTTCTGCCCTTCTGGAGGCAGTCTACGAGCACCACGCCATGAGAATCCCAGAAAACCGTAGCAATGACTTTTCCTACATATGAAGCCGTTTTTGGTGCACTTTCACCTGTTGCCACCCACTGTCTGGAACGTTCCTTCGTCTCTGGCAATGAGTGATGAATCCATTTTCATTTACTGTTATGAAACGTCAGAGAAACTCACTGGAATTGCTTTAAACAAGTATAAAAACTCTTGAGAAATGTTCATACGAATGCTTTTTGGTTCAATACAAACGCAACATCCATCGAGTGGAAAGCATTCTCATACCCAAAACTTGATGTAGGGCCTATTAAGCTGCAACTAACGTCAACTCTAAATTCACTGCCATGGATGGCCGAGGTCGTTAAGGCACGGACTCGTAAGCGGGAGGTCTGGAGTTCGATTCCCACCAACACCGTCCTTCCCTGACAAGTTTTTTCAGGTTTTCCTCAGTCCTCATAGAGGGCAAATGCCGAGGTAGTACCCTAAACTTGGCCTGGAACTTTTTTTTATTTCCTTCAAAAAATCTGTTCCCAGTTTATCATTTCATTTTATGTATCACCGCCTCAGTAGTTAAACACTAAAATTGAGCGGCCTGTTTTTAACCGCAGAGGAATCCTTTAATTTGGAATCTAACTCTTTTTATATTTCTTTGGGGTTAAAGCCTTCAAAACGAAGCACTTTATCACAGCTTGTATTTCAGTTTCATTCATTTTGTGCGTCGGTCCTTGTGGTGTAGCGATAACCACACTTTCTTCTAAACTCAAGATTGCGGGTTCAAACCCGGTCAGGACCGATGAATTTTTTTTCGGGCGTAAAAACACTAAGTATGACTTCCTTCGAAAGAAGGGAAGTAAAGCCGTGGGTCCCGTGTCGTACATTTACGGCACGAAAAAGAACCTCAAGCCTGAAAGAAGAGGCCTCTGAGTAAAATTTCTCGGTCGTTTTACACACTTGGTCTTCTTTGGCGGTGGATAGTCGTGATGCTTCCATTGTTTAGACTGCTGTTTTGTTTCAGGTGTGTAGTAATGCACACATGCTTCATCACTGGTTACAAATCGACGCGGAATCCTCTGAAACGCATCAAACTTTGCTGAGAGATTTGCACTCTGATTCGCTTTTGTTCCCGAGTCAGCAGTCATGTTACCCATCTTGCCGATAAGTTTTTCAAGCACAATTCCTCCCTCAAAATGTGAAATACGTATTCCCCTGAAATGTTCAGGGCTTCAAGGATTTCGCTTCTATAATCTGCGATTCTGCAGAACTATGTTTGCACTTTTGGCGCATTTTGATGGTCAGTTACCTGTCATTTTCTAGGTTTCACAGACACGTTTATACTCTACGGCCCAATTGGAAACGGTTCAAAATGAGGGTGCAGAGTCCCTTGGAGTGTTTATATGTATTTCTGTTACATTCTTTACCAAGTGCATAATAACAATATTTACCATTTTTCTCATCTGCACTTCAACAAACAGCTATAGCAATACCATCTTGACTAATCCTTGTATTATAGCAGAAATGTTTCTATGGAAGATGGCGGGCTTTGACAACAAAACTACTTCGAAACTGCTGCAGCAATCTCTGGGTCCTTCCGATAACTTTTCAAATTATCCATGTAAGTGTCTGTCTTACACCAGCGTTGAAATCTCCAATATAGCACATTTGAGTTCTGTTATTCAGCTGTAGCAGAGTAGTGAAGTATATTGTGAATGTTCTTGTAGCAAGAAAACAAACGAACATCCACTTAAGCGGTTGTAACAAGAGAGCAGAGCTTCCTGTTTGGTTTGTGGTGCAGCTACAGCCTAAAATTACTTGTTGTTTACTTGCTTACAAGGTCTCCGAACGTATTGATTGTTACTTTGCGGTACAGGTAATGTTGGGACCTTGAAGACTTGGTCAGGTTGAAACATCATTCTAGTTAATAAATTCACCTCAAAAAGAGCAAATCTGTACCACATAAGGAAATATTCTTTTTTCTGTTAAGCATTTACAATATTCTGTTTTTTTTTTAAAAAAATATTTACGTACTATCAGAATTTTAAGGACCTTTAACTCTTGTAATTTTTAATGATGTTTTATTTTATAAATAGCCATCTTTTTTAAATGACACTATTAGAAGAATTCTATTAACTCAGCATAAACACTTACTTCCCGTAATAGTTATATTTTAGACTGTCCTTAATATTTCTAACAAAATTAATAAGCATAAAAGTTCATTACGCAGGAGCGGCCTAAACTAAGCGAATTCCTCAGCAAGTAGAATAACTTTAAAATATATATAATCCAAATGCTGTATAATAATTAGCATAGCAAACTCTAAAGCTATCCGATAAAAGAAAAACTTAACTATAATACATTCCATAACTAGATTTGTCGGTTTTCTACTTCAAAGTCACTTGAAAATTAATGTGTAGTAAAATTACTCTAATTTTCAAAAGTAGGGGAAACAAAATTACAATTCTTGCAATTTCTGCCATAGCAGTATTGAAGCTCTTAAATTTGCATTTTTTTTTCATGTAATTCTTTGTTGACATCAATAGGCATTCAATGAAAGAGTTGAAATAGCTGACGTGAACTAAGGAAACACGATAGATTAACTAAGGAAGGTAATAAATGAAAATCCATTTTCTACATCTTTTGAACTTGGAACTGTTTTTATTTCACACGCATTTTTATTGCATTCTTATCAACATGCTAAAGTTTTATTACCATAGGATAAATATATTTCAACTTATTGCTTTTCAAAGCCTGTCTCCTCCACAGAGTAAAATGTTTCGATATTTTAAAGTACCACTGAATGAATAAATGCTTTAACAATTAACGTTTTAAATGTTCTTATCAGAAAAGAAGAAAACTTACATATATTGAACATTTTGGTTTTTTCATTGTAAAATATACACACATGCACTACTAAAATGCCATACCTATTATTTTTTTTAAAAAATAAATCACCCAAAGTAGAAACTGTAGAATTAAAAACTTTGGCTTAATATGGAGTATGGTCTTTATTAATTTCTACTGTTGTTTATGTTCCTCACTGCTGTTTCCAAATAACGCCACAATTCATTTGTCTATTGAATAAAAATTGTATATACAGCATACTTTTCCTCGCCCTCATAATTGATGATCTTTCTGAAAGTAGTTCCCGATGGACACAATACTACTACCACCCCATTCTTTACAGCAAAGACATTTTTGATAGCTCCTTAAGAATCGTCTTTGCAGTTTTCATCAGTGCTTCTGACGATGGAAAATGCTTCCCAGGTGTTTGTTCATTGAAAAGGCGTTAAATTAGGACTTTATGGAGGAGAAATTTTTAGGACATTGCTGTAGTATTACTCAGTTAAAGTGTTACATCAATTAAGTGGACTCGCTGAGAAACATGTCGCGAAATATCAGGAAGTTTCGCCAAACAGTCAAGATGTATCATCCAGGGGTGTTCTCCCTTCGTGACCTCTCTCGCTCACCAACTGAACTTCTGAAACAAACAATTCTGCTCACATACACCATCTAGTGGCTTCATTTTATACACTTATCCCTTGCAACTGTTTATTTATTTGCTTACTCAAATGACTTCATTTTATGCAAAATACCCCTAGAGTAGAGCGTATCTGTACAACACTTTCTTACGGGTACAAACCCACAAAAGTGTTAAAATGTAACTCGTAGGTTATGTTAATAACGAATATCTGCTTACGTTAGGTATCCGACACTGACAATTTCCACTGCGCTGCATTTCTTGCCGTTGACAACGACAGTGACGTCACTACCATTCTCGGCACATAACGCCATTTTTCCTTCCTACTGCCAAAGTCTACTATAAATTAAATCGCGTTTGGGTGGGTACCTGCCAACGACCTCAAATCCTCTCTGGAAAACTGTTACCGTTTTACGTAAGTTTTGTGACACTTTTTAATGCAATTGGGCAAATACGAACGTTTTACGTCCTTTAGCGCGCTGTAAATTTTTAGACGAGTAAGTGTAGTCACTTGTTTGTGACGATCGTGTAAACAAATAGTGTTAACATTTTCTACAAAATGGTTAAACCTAAAATAAGGCCTGTAATAAAGTACGTTTTTTTTTAAGGGTTTAACCCCAACTGAAATACAAAAGGAGTTAGATTCCGCATTACAGGTTCCTTCCTCTTAAAAGTGGAGCTGCCGCTGAATTTAAGCGGACCATTCAAGTTTCTGAGCGCCCAGGGCGTTCCAAAAATGCTACTTCCGATGAGATTATGAAAACAATTCACAATGATGGCTGATTGAAGGTACGTGAGTTGGCTGACATTGCAAAGACGTCGTTAGGCCCTGCACTACATTTTACACGAAGTGGGTGGGAACAGGTGAAAGTGCACCAAAGAAAGCAAAAACGTTCCATCTGCAGGAAAAGTCGTGGCTACGGATTTTCTGGGATTCTGATGGTGTGGTGCTTGTAGTCTACCTCCAGAAGTGCAGAACCATCACCGAGGAGTATTATGCTTCACTATTGGACCAAATGAAGGATGCTGTAGGCTAAACGCTCATACCTTGCGAAAAAGAAAGTTGTCTTTCATCACGATAATACACATTCACATAAATCCGGTATTGGTGAAGCAAAACTGCATGACTTTCGCTTGCAAGTGTTTCCACATCCGCCATATTCGCCATATTCGGCTTAGAGCGGTTACTTTTTGTTTCCAAACTGAAGAAATGGCTGGATGGACGAAGATTTACATCAAATGATGAGATTGAAGCTGAGACGTGCTTATTTTTCACAGTTGGACAAATCTTGTTTTACTGACTATGTTGAAAAATAAAATTTCTCTTAAACATTATATTTTCTCGGTCAGACTGAGAACTTTCAGAACGCCCCTTGTAATAATTATGAAGACGATATTTTATACCTGTTCTGTCAAAGGTGTACAGTGTTTATTATTGGTCAAAATCATATGCATAAAGTTACCATATTAACAATCGCATGATAAAGGAGCTTCCCTAACTATATTATATTACGTAATTTGCTTCCACGTTTTCTACTTTATATGCAGATAATGTTCATGTTTATTCCGAGTGGGTTTTCACTTCCTTTTTGTTTTAAACTTAACAATGACTTCCCAAGGTACAGTATGGGGTAAGACTGTGGACCTCGTTAAGCGGAGTGTGTGTGGTGCGGGCTCCTTCGCCTCAGAAATGAATCCTGTCGTCCCACGGGTTGCCCGAGGCTGCATTATCTGAAGCTCATCGCTCGGTAGCTATGCTCCACCCTACATAATTACACTTCATCTGCTGCAGTTTTTAAACTCCCATTAAAAACAAGTCAGGTCCAGGGATGTCCAGCATGACCATGGCCTTGGCACGCCGTCACTTTCCCCGCATCTTTCTCTCATTCTTCCTTTTTCTATGATATCGACGTAACCCGTGTTTAATTCTGCCCCACCCCGGAAATTCTGCCCGGAATAAGGCCGGAGAATTTTCTCGCCTCTAGCTAAGTTATTAACACCGTACGGGATGCTGTGGGCTTGTGTTCGAATCTCAAGCCATAACCAAGTAGTGGCTCCCGAGAGAGCTAATGTGTTTTATTTGAGGTGAAGAGGCATTCAGTGAGGGCGTCAGAATCATCACCTCCTCACGCACAAAGAAAGTGGGTGGTTTTTTGTTTCTCTTGCTGTATGTGCGTCATGTAATGAGGAATTATTAAACATGTCGTGGCGGAACGAAATTCCCTTCCGTCGTCGACCCTACCTTACAAGTATATATATGTACGCTACCTTTAGTTGTTTAAATACTCGTACATGAAATAAATTTGGTTTCAATGCTTTAAACTCTTTTAATAACAAAATTTTGCGTTACGCAGTTTTTAACTTTTTTGAAAAGCATTGTTTATTCCTTTAAAACGTCACTTTTGTTCTGTCACTGTGTTGAACACAATGTCAAAAACGAAAGATAACACACCCATGACTTTCAAAATTTGATTCCATTTAGAAAAATGGAAAAGGAAGTTTTTGACATACACTCACTTCTGGAACTGTGCGCATGTACACTGTATGAAGAAACAGAAAACACTTGCTGCAGTTTCAACGTTACCATGGAGACAACTGTCTCAACTTACGTTATCAAGAAGAGACAGAAAACACTTGCTACAATTTCAACTTTACCATGGTTACAGCAGTTTTAAATCACTTTACCACGGGGACGTGTACCAGTTTAAGAATGGGGTTCTCATCAACTGTTATAACTGGAAGCTTTTACATAATGTTAACATGTTTACAGTATAATGTAGAAATCAGTAAATTTACCTACCTGGTCACAATTGTTTGCAATAGACATGATCTGTCGCATGTAGAAACTATCTCAACTGGAAGGAAGTTTGTTGCCACAACATTGGGAACAATGATTTTAACAACCGTTCTAAACGCCGAAGTATTTTGCATATAAAATCAAATGCTGACGTAGGACCCCAGGTATAAGCGGCTCTCCTCGCTTGGTTGCACATGTACGGTATCCGGGGCATCTCTTACAACAAATTGCGCATGAGGGAAGGTATCGTTGACCAGTTAAATTTTTATAGATATTAGCGAGTTTTATGGGACAGTTGGTTGCTTGTGGTACAGTAGTTTAGTTTTTCCTCTGGCACTACAGTAATTTAACAATCGAACATTATCTTTCAATGTTAGAGATCGAAGCTTATTGTTTTGTGCAGAACTCTGTAGGCAACAGGTGTGTGCCGGCTTCCTGACCAATGTGTAGGTGGCTGTTACTGTAATCTGCACATTATTTATTTTAGAAAGTTAATAGTTAATCATTACTGCTTGTTACAGAAATGTGATAGCGGCGGTTATTGAACCCAAGCCCAGCAGATTTGATATCACTGAAAGTTATCATCCTGTGGTAAAGTATGTCTTTTTTGTGTGTTGGACAGATCCGGCATCGGTTTGGATGCTATGACGAGATCACGGAAGTGGACAGACGCCGGGTCCGCCACTGCAACTGGGTGAGATTCTTGA
This sequence comes from Metallyticus violacea, assembly GCA_030762175.1. NCBI lineage: Eukaryota > Metazoa > Arthropoda > Insecta > Mantodea > Metallyticidae > Metallyticus > Metallyticus violacea. The sequence continues at coordinate 92,373,893 of CM060841.1, forward strand.
GGGCGGCTCCCACATACAGCGAAGAAGTCAATCTCATCGGCACCAAAGTCAAGGGTGAGTCTTCATTCTTTTGATTTTAAACCTCACATCTTGCCTCAGGAAGATAACGGTTTCGTTATCTCACAAGACTTAAACATTGTTTGTTGTTCTGCAGGAGAGCCGCTCTATGAAGCCGTCAAGAGCATTCCTGCAAATTCAGAGCTGGTAGTTTACTTCCTGCCCGAGAGACCGGAGGATGTGTTCTTCATGCCCGCTGTGCACTACCTCCGCAACTCGCTCTATCGGCGCACCATGGACACCATCCTCGAAGGTGAGTTTCACCTTAAATCCTCGAAAACCACCAGAAATTTTAACTTGAAAAAGTTAAATAGGGCACTGCTGAATTAATACGGGGAAATAAATACAAAGCTTTTAAGTGGAAAAGGTAAAATATGTGAACATTAAATAGAAGCAGGAAAACGAACACAGTAGTTTTAACTTGAATAAAACATGGGGAATACCGTATAGTAACAGGAAAATAAACGCAAAGGTAAAATGGGACAACTTAAATGGTAGAACGCCAATAACAGCAGGAAAATAAACGAGCGGTTTTTACTGGAATTAAAATGGGAAATGCCGAATAACACTACAAAATAAAAAATTACGAGCTTTTAATTTGAAGAAGTTAAATGAGGAAACACTGAATAACATTAGGAAGATATACATTTATAATTTGAAAAAGTTAAATAGATCAACACTGAAATACACTAAGAAATTAAATATAGCACCTTCAATTTGAAGAGTGGGGAAATATTGAAAAACCCGGGAATATACTTAAATCAGAGATTTTAAACTGAAAAGTTAAAATTGAGCTATACCGAATAACAACAGAAAATAAATACAGCGCTTTTTATTCGAAGAAGTAAAATAGGGCAATACTAAATCACAACAGGAAAATAAAAACAAATGTTTTCATTTGCAGTAAAATGGAGAAACACTGAATAAAACTAGAAAATTAAATACAGCGCTTTTAACTTAAAATATTAAATTGAAGCAACGCTGGATAACACTAGGATAATAAATACAATACTTATAACTTTAAAGGGTAAAATCGATACATCGATTATTACCAGAAGTGTAAATACAACGGTTTCAGTTGGCGATATAAAATGGTACAACATGGAATGTTCACAGCGTTTCATTTGACTAGGTAAAATAAGGTATCAACCATAAGCTAATTATTTCTTAATACATGCAAAATGAATGGTACAAGTGTTTCCAATGTACAAGATAAATTGGGCAGCATTTATCATAATAACAGGATGACAAATACACGCCTGTTTGGTATTCAGATATCAGCTAATGTCAAACATAATTTTCAAAAAGTGTCTATATACGTACTTGTGGGATTATGTGTTAGTTAAAGGAAATAAAATAGAATCGATTTCATTTTTTTTTTATTTTGCGACAACTTTACTACAAATTAAATATGTTGAATCTGTCATTTTGTTTAATAGCGCTTCAAGCTTAGAAAAGTGAAAACTTTAGAAATACTTGATGATTAATGATTATAAATTAATATTTACTTACATAATTTCTGTGAAAGTCTAGAACCAATAAAAACTTCAAAATCGTAATTGAGAAATATGAAATATATGACGTTATATAGGAAGGGAGGTGCTACAGATTCAAACTATTTATTTATTTTACATATTCCATTAATGCAGAAATCCCCAAGACGGAAGCGTGACACATTCCCTAAACCTCACGACACATTACTTTGCTATGGGTGCACGATCGGGAATCGAACCTGGTTGTGATCTTCTGGACACAAAGGTGCTGTGTGATTGGAACCCAGATTTCCTTTTTATCCCTTTTTCCAATTCACTTGCAGCAGTCGGCCAAGTTAACGAGCTTCAATTGTTTTGTAAGATGTCTCCGTCACGCACGAGCCGTCAGGCTGGCGGCCCGCAGATTGAAAATTCCCCTCCTCTTTCCCTGCTGGAAAAAAGTGCGATACGGAAGAGGGACACAAGATGGACCGTCAGTTTCCAATACCACAGCATGCATGTTAAAAACAATAGAAATAAAATAGTAAGGCCCTACTACTGATATCGACTCACCTAGCGCGTAAAATATTAAAATTAAAATAAAAAATGCTACAAACTCAATGTTCCACTTTCGTATGTCTTCCCCCCCCCCCCAGTTCATTTCGTCTCCATTAAAAATAAAAATATTTCATAGCTTAAGTAAATATATATATATATATATAAATATATATATATGTGTGTGTGTGTGTGTGTGTAAATCATGCATTTCCATAACCAGCATGTTGGCCGATACCTGAAAAAGACAAAAAAGGTATGTTAATTATAGAAATTATTTTTATTGATAGTATAAAAATGACATGTTTTACATAAGGCAAAGTACTAAATGAGATGGGCGTTTTGTTTGAGCAAAGATTTCTTGGATGTGCACCTCATCAAACAAAGGAATTGTTGCATCATCTTGATGACAACGAGACATGGATCGATAGTTTGTTTACAAAGGCTGGTACCTTTTTGTACTGTAATGAAACTTGCGTCTTTTTTTTTTTTTTTTTTTTTTGTACTCTATTTCCGCTGATGAGGTCCTCGAGTCGAGACTTGAACTAATCGAGTTTTCCCGCCGCATTCGACCACGTCATGTCTTCTATTTACATAAACATAAAGAACTTTATGGCGAGCCAATTTTTGTGTGTGTCAGCAACTTTTGTTCCAGCACGTGCGTCGCCCGTGTTTTTGTAGTTCCGGTTCATGCATTTAACATTATTATAAGCCAAGAGGCAGTTTTAAACGTGTATATCTTTGTTGTTTTGAGTATTAGATTGGTAGAGACAATTGGAGGTGGAGGAATTTTTGCGAGGAAGACACTTCCGGTAGAAAGTATGAGATGTGGAAGGCATATGGCGGCCAGGATTTAAGGGTGTTGAGGTACGGAGGCAGACGAGGTCTCTAACAATACTTTCAGATGCACCGTCAGGCCGGTAAAGCTTCCAAAAAGCCGAGGAAGAAATATTTGTAAAGTGCAAGCCGCCGTCATACCGCACTTAGCACCAGCGCATCTGCCCTTTCATTTTTGACCTGTTACAGAATCAGCGGAATGAAATATGAGAACGTAAAATTCGTCGAAAGTAAATATTTACCTCAACATTCAACAAATATGAAAAAATGAAATTCAGGTTTGAATCACCGTGCTCAGGAATGCAAGTCTCAAGCGCATTACCGCCTAAGTCACTCCTATAGAGTATAGTTGCAAATTTCATACATTACCTTATTCCAAGAAAGTGTTTCTAAAGTTGAATATGTACACTGTTTCAATTGTGCAGGTAATAACACATTCTTGTCTAAAATATTTATCATTTCTGCCTCTTCTATCTCCGAAAAGTCGATTGTCTCTTCTTTTACGAACTTGATAGCTTTTCCGAGCTGTATAAAATGTAGCACGTCTGGCTGGAATACATCACTTTTTTATTCTTCAGTTAATTGAGGGAAAAACGCTTCAAACTATGTCTAGGCCAGCATTGATTCTTTCATTGTTTAAAATAATAGGGTCTAGTTTTCCCTGTCCATTTAACAGTTAACGCTATGATTTATCAGAGCGTTTGCGTTTATGTTGATGAGACTCAAAGAAGTTTGAAAATAAAATGTTCACTCGTTAGATGAAAACGAAACTCTGAGGTAACAGGTTTGCCTTTATGATCACAAAACTGACATTCGCTCAAGATCAAGCAATATCGAAACTCATGTTTCCGGTATCTACAGAGCTTCCAGAATATGTCCTTACCACACGCATGGGATTTTGTGTCTCCGAAGCTGAACTGTCAGAATCGACCTTGCCTTATACATCTTGCGCTAACAAACTCCAATTTTCCTATCTTAAAGAGGGGTTTCTTGTATATAATTTTGGTGAAATCAGGCCTCGTCTGAAAAAGCACAAGCTGTGGGAAGATTAACCGTTCAGTCTATGATGAAAGAAACCACTATCAATAAGGTACACTTGCTACGGGATCCCTTGTCGTAGATAATGGATACATGTACAGTTGTAAAGTATGAGTTTTAACAATTCTATTGCTGTATGTACAGGAAACCCCAATTTGTGCTAATATCGGTAGAGAACGTTCAATTTGTCTTCTTTAAAACAGTGCATTCATCTTATTTTGCACTGAAGTAGTAGTATCAAACATGACATCGTGAATTCGGTTGTGGAAGGGGGCAACTGCCCAGGAACTTCCTCAGAACGGACGATCTGATTCGATTTATAAAAACATTTACACACAAAAATACGTTGCTCTGAAGCCAGCTGTCTTTCCATATTCGCGAACCAATGTTGACAAGTTCAAGGACAAGTGGTCAAGAGTGGGGAGGGGTGTCAGCCTTGGCCGAGACGCAAACCTCCATGCTTTCGGTGAGAACATATTCGGGAACATATTCGGGAACATATTCGGGAAGCCGAGTGTTTGGCTTGAGATTTTATTTTTGCCTGTTACAAAACACACACTGACTTTGATCAGACTTTGAGGACGTTATTTAGAAAATGTACACGAGCTGTTCGAATATGGAGATTGGCTCTCTGGTATTGGGACAAATGTATTTTCTCATAAAAGACAATTCAAAATTGAATTTATGTGGAAATACTTTATAACTATAGAATTTAAGAAATATCATCTTAAAATAATAATGTAACCTTGTTGATTGTTGTAGCAGACTACTTAATAAACTATTATTGTTGAGACGAGCAAGTAACCAGAAATGTGTGGTATTGTTAAGGCGAGAGTGACATTCCCCAGATTTGTATCGCTACGGTGTCACCTCCGGGTTTCCTCGAACAATAAAAGGGAACTCTTTGCCGCCGCTAAAAAGAATAACAAATGCTTTCCCACGTTGATTGTCCAAAAGCCGGCTTTGGAGGTCACCGGATACGCAATGTGCCACCTAATGCCTCTCGCAAACACTTGAGATCAGTGATACTTTCATCATAAATCGCTTCCTAAGAAAGCGAATGCATAATATCCAAAATGGTCGCTATTTACTTCCTGGAGTCCGAACCGAAGTAGAGGTATTTAGGAGACTGGACGCTTATCTGCGGGAAACTCGTTAAAATGTTTTGTTTGGATATGCCGAAATTATTCTATTTTTCTTTGTTTGTCAACTGCAGTGGCGACCCGTGACGCTTGAAAACACTTGTGTTCTACATAAATATCCCCCCTGATCATGGAATTCTTCAACTGCTGCATTAACAGCATCATCGCTCTCAAATTGTGTCCCTTCAGCTGTGAAAATAAATAAAAATTACTTAGAGCAAGGTTGGATGTTTCAACATCAGAATTGCTTTCAAAGGAACGATGCTTTTGACTGTGGGACATTGTTATAATGAAAGAGAATTGCATTCAATATTCTTCTTCTTCTTTTCTCTATTGCAGATGATGTCCAATAATCGCAGGAATATGGTCACGTTTCAAATAATCCATCATTAAACTACCCTCAACACCCCCCCCCCCCAAAACAACAGCAAGTCGTAAAGAGTTGTTTGTTACGTTTCCAGCTCTACTATTTGTTATGTGCGAAATATCATTTTCTACCATAATAATTCAAAGAAACGAATTTTGAAGTACTTTTCAATTTTTTTTCTCTCTCGAAACCAGCCTCAAATACCCCACCGTTACAAGTTTATGAAAATGCAGAAAAGCGAATAATTCAAATCACACCTTCACATTTGCAGCTTTCTTCCCCGTTATGCGAGTTAAGAGGGGAGTTGGAAAATGGTTTTGCACATACAACAAGTTCAATGCTCTTCACCGACGCCGCGAAACCATTGTTTGGGAGCACTTGTGCACAGCTGTTCGAATGTCCTCGTTGAAGCCGAGTTTGTTTTATCTCGCAAATGTTGTCGCATTATCAGACGGAGCGAGATGCGGTGAATACGGTGGGTGCGACACAACATTGCTGGTGTGAGACCACGCATTGTCATGTTGGAGGAACACTCCTGTCGACCACTTTCCCTCTCGCCGTTGCTGTGTGTAAGTCACGTAAGGGTCTTGTTTCTTGAAGAAACCAGTCTATTATCGGTATGCCTGAAGTGTCCCAAAAGACGGTGATTTTTGCTTGCCCGTAGATGCAGCAGACCGGGGGTTCTCCTGGATGTTTCCATTGAATGTGTTTAGCATGTAGTAATGAAGTCATGACTCCTCACCAGTCACCAGTATGTTCCAAAAATATCCATGATGTATTTCCAGTAGCCGACGACAGACTTCAACCCTGCCTGTGTCAAGTCTCAATGTCTGCACTTCTTTTTCATATTCAAAGTGCCGTGAATAATGATGTGCAGGGGTGCGGGGCCCAGATCTGTCTAAACAGTCCAGTTCATCAGAAGTTTATAACCTCAATGTTTCTTATCTTCTTGACCACTTATCGCAGTATATCAATTTCCACAAAACCATGCTATAGTTGTACGTGTCACAACTCTGCCCATAGATTGCGCTATTGTAAACACTTTCTGCAATGCAGATGCCACACGTTTCCGCTCACAGCGTCCTTTGTGTGCACTGTAGGATTGCGAATATGATGGTTCATCATTCAGCATTTCTTATCTTTAATTCACGTAAGAGGCTGCAGCGTTGAAACAGAAACTCCTGCAGTCCCAGGAAAGTGTGAAAGGCTCTGATCTGGCCTCCAGATTTACACCACTCCATGGACTCCCTTTTGAAAGCAGTCACAATCCTTTCTGTTTGACACAAGGTCAAAAGCACTTCGTGGCACTGACGTTTTTCAAATAGAGACCATGTATTGATAAGCCCACCATATTCTTAGCGATGGATTTCGCGGTCACCACCTCTATTGCTGGCCCTCAAGTGACCCTTAATGTTTTGTCGTCTTAATTGAATATGTTAACTCATTCAAGGCTGATTCCTCTACCTAGACCCGAATTCAGGGGGGAGGGGCGAAGATCAAACACTACTGCAAATAACAAAAACGAAACGTTTCGCAGTATGATGTTCACAAGATGACATGCTTTATCATCAGAAAATATTTCAGTAGTTTTTAAGAATCCGAACTTGTTTACAAACAATATTTCTGATGTGTAAATTAAAATTAAAAAAAAATATGTATTCTACATAAAAGCATCCAAGCATACAAAGAAGTGATTAATCAATTACCGTTTACTTCAATGCAATAAGTAATGAATTAAAATCAAGAACAATAATTAAGCAAATTTACTCTAATGCAAAATGAATGGATAATTTAAACATATAGGATATATTTGTTTTTTGAATTTTGTAAAGCCATTCAAGTATAAAAAGATTAGCCATTTATATCTAAATACGATGTTCTGTACAAGTGGAATAAACTATTTTAACCAAACTACTTGAAAAGAACATGCAACACAAAAGAAACCTTCAATTGTTCTAATACAAATTTTATTTTACCACCTTTCTCTATATCTAAATCATGATCTAGTGGTTACCTTGACAACGTTTATCATTGATTTCACCCTTTCATCAAGCAATATATTATTATTATTATTATTATTATTATTATTATTATTATTATTATTATTATTATTATTATTATTCATAGCAAGGCAACTCACTAAATTATCCAGGTTACTCCAACTATCCCATTTTAACTTTTACTTCCACTGCACTCCAAGATCGAACTGAACTTCTTTACAGGGAAGCACAAATTAAGAAAAACAAACACTAACTTCCTAATTACTAGACACGTTAAAACTAATCGACACAGTATGTTTATCATCATCTAATTTAATGAAAAGGACATTGTCTTCCTCCTTGGCAATAGTTAAACCTGTCTTGTCTTAACCTCACTTGCTTGAAGCATAACACCCTCCTTCCGGATCTTTCCTTTCATTGTAACCCTTAGGGTAAATCTTCTTCTTAATCACAAAATTTGATACGAAATGTTTAATACATACTACTAACTAACTGCAAACTGCATGGCGTGTACTCTTTATGTGCCTCTTCTTTAATGACTGCTCTTTAGGAATTTTAAATGTAGTAGTATGTGGTGCATTGCCATAATTATAGGTGCATTCGGGCATATAACAAGAGCGACCCATGTTGCACTAAACATTTAAAAAGGTTCCTGGTATTATTTCACTAAATCAATATTAGCTTAATAAAATCAAAAGAACCAATGTGCTACTGTTTATTTATTTCCAACTATAAACCGCTGTACTAAACCGCATAACTGCAACGAACCAAGTATACAAACCCATATGCAGCAACATGCCTGAACTTCGATATCCATTATTTTCTGTACTATCGATACCTGCATTGGATTCTGGGTAGTACAGTCTGCCTTGGCTCATTCTTTTACCATTAAACGTGGAGGTAGTTTCCCATGTACCTAATTTAAGAAGTGGACTCAATTTCTGCGGGGGTAAAATATTATTGCTGTATGGTGTCTAAGGGTATTTCCCCCACAAAAGATTTTCCTTAAAGTTAGTCAGGCCGGAAGCTATCGCGTGCATGAGGATTCATAAATTTATTGTCAGAAATTGAACAAATCAAGTTGGTAGTCAAATGAATGCACGTAAAACATCAAATTACTTCTCCAATAATTTTTACCTACATTTTCTTATAGAGCCCATTTCTTCATGTGCCAGGTTACATTTGAAAACAGCACACCGGAGACCTGTTGCATACACAAAGAGGGACCGTTCAAGCACATAAATATACCTTCCTCCAGACAGGGAGGGAAAGTTTTCCAATGTCCCTCGCATAAAATTTACCTCCCTAAGAAAGGGGAAATGTCAAGTGAGCAGCACAGCAGGGGTGCCAACTAAGTACACATTACGATGTCTCTGTGTATAAATTTGGATAGGAGCAGAAAATCACTTCAATGTGTCCAACCGCTAGAAACCAGGCCTACCAATCGTTGCTGTCGTCGACACGTCCAGCCCATAACTCACGTGGTGTAATGGGAACGTCAAGCACATGAAAATGTGCGTTGCTCAACACAACTCTCTCAAAAAGAACTCGTGATAAACGCTTTGCTTAAAGTTGTTCCAAATTTATTACATATTCGCTCAAAATGATGACCACCCGACCGGAATAAGGACATTTACTGGGTGCCACGTCTGGTGCTTATGGGCAACGGGGCAGTTCTTCAAACTTGATGCACTTAAATGTGCACTAGTTATAGCATTAACAGTTCTAAAAATTCGGTTGACTGCCTTTAGTGTTGCCACATACTGTTCTCTTCGTGTGCATGTTCTGCGCTTCGCTGACAAATTTTGAGTACATTCTTTTGACTTTTGTCGGGAGTGTTTCATATGGAAAGATCCGAACTGATGACTGGTATTTTGTTTCATAACGTTACGATTTCATAGATTTCCCGTCTTTGGAGCGTTTCGCACTTCATTGAGGTTATGGGACACCCAACGCCATCTTCCTGACCTGTCCCGATCTAGTATTAAAGGATGACTTTAGATCATTTCTGGATTTCTTACAACAAATTCTCCACATCAGCGATGTTTTCTACAGTCGTTGTTGTTGAAAGTGTTCCGCATGTCTCTTCATCTTCAGAACATGTCCGTGTCCTCTTAAATTTCACGAACCAACTGAAGACAGCTGTACCCGAAGAAGAAATGTTCCTTAAAGCCTGTGTACGACTCTCAAAACTTGTTCTTTGTGTAAATCTGCCCCCACCCCCCACTATTGCGCGACACTCAATGGCATTACGCCGCCCTGCAGTTCCACCCAGCCGGGGAGACTGAGGGGAGGTCAGTACTAGTCTAACTCTAGGAACCTACGGATATGTTCTTGTGTGTTAATTACTTAATTCGGGTATTTTATTTCCCAAAGAGCATTTATTTACAATTCGTGCGTGCGGCCAGAACTGGCTCGTGATGTATGGAGAATGTTTCAAGATAATGTTAGAACATGCCCTGGAACGTTCCTCTAACAAAATAGTTCGAGTTTTCTCAGCAAACGGTTCCCTAACCCTTTTTCAAACGGCTACAAAGCTACTGCAGTCAACACCGTATAAAATTACTGTGGTGCAAGAATTTAAACAGGGTGACCCTGCATCCTGCAATGGATTTGTCAATAGGTTTTTGAATAGTGTGCATAACGAAGGAATTGACCCTAATCTAATTTTCTTTACGGCGGATGAATCTTCGTTCCACATAAGCAGTAATGTCATCCCCCAAACAACCGATTTTGAGTTCAGAAATGCCTAACCCGCTTCACGAGGAACCCCTCCCTGTATGTTCAAAACATAGGAGTGTAGCGTGCCATTAGCGGCGAGAGAAAAATGGGATATTTTTTTCAAAGTAACAATAGTGATAGGTATATGCAGAGCAATTTGCAACCCTTTTCCCGTGTATTAAATGAGGGGTACGTTGGTTCACGACTTTCCAACAGAACTCTGCAACGGCACATATGCCTCCTGTCTCTTTGAATGTAATTCATGAAACATTCGACATTAGAACCATCACGAACAGCATATGACACCACCACATATTGCTGTTTGCATCTCTGGAAGTAAAAAGCGTACAAGACAAACCCATACACATAAATGAACTGAAAAACAACATTCGTGAAGAACTTTCTTCCATTTCTCAGAGGAAACTGCAGAGAATAATTTCATAAGCCGATGCTGCAAAATGAAGGGAAGACAGTTGCACCATCCTCTTGCTTAATAACGATGAGTAAATGTTCAAGTGTTTAAATGTTAATAATAACTTTCACGGACTTTACGCGGTATCAGCTTGAACCGACCGGTCGACCGTTAAGTATGCAGCGGTTCCGCGAAGGAAAAATCTCCCAATAAACACTTTACTTTCTGCCGCTGTCTAGCATTTTTAATTCTCCACCCGAAGAAAGTTCCTGACTTGGAATGTTGCAGGGACATGTACACCCCTAAGCGAAGCGGTCTGTTCCCATGGAAACGAAACAGAAGACTGCTTGGAATTTGTGCGCTACTGGTTTTAAAATATGGTACCTCTCTTGCGGAATGTGCCTAGTGTGGGAGATTTTGGCTTGTATGCTGCAAGCACAAAGACTTTTATACTGCATGATTAACAGACCAATATAAAAGTGACATTTCCTTGGAATCTCTGGAATCTTAGGAATATTTACACAAGATGGCAGCTCTGTCTGAGAATACCAGCCTCTGAGAACGGTAGGTATAGCAAGCAAAAATAAATATTTCAACCAGTAAAACTATACATAAAAATAAATAAATGAAAGATGATAACGGACGGAGATACGAAAATAAAAACAAAGAACTGGAGAGAGTGCGCTGTCTTCTCAGTAGTTTGGACTTTTTCTAATTTAGAGAGTGAAAGTGTAAAAAAGAATAATAAAATTGACATTCAAGACAATGCATTTGAATTTAAACACGAAAGAAGTTTACTTTTGGTATAACTTTGAAAAAAATATACCACATTTATCTGAATATAAGATGAGAACCCCCCCCCCCCAAGTTTTTACATTTTCAAAACTGGGAGACGTTTTAAATTCGCAAATTAAAAATAAAAAACCAGGCGGGTGAATGTGGCTCGATTCCTAGGTACAGGGTTAGTTCACCCAAATAACTTTTGAAGCACGTGGTTCTGTGACATGAAACTCGGCGTGTGGGGGTTAGCCGCATGCTGAAAATTATATTACCGATTTAACCGGGACTCTTATTTTAAACAGCGTATCTAACATATTTTACAATTTGGAATAATGCACATTAAGATCCTTTCAAAAAGAACTGCACTGGTTATTTCTGCACAAATTTATTGTTGCTAAACCAAGAAAACAAAAAAGTGAAACTCTCCTTCCTTACAAAAACAAAACAACGTCTAAATTGTGTGTTCAATTTTTTTAATAGCGTTTAACGCCCGTTTTAACTACTGAGGCACCACAGGCGGTAGAGACTGATGATACATCAGGTAAAATGATATATTAGGAAAGGATATTTTTTAAGGAAGGAAACTTTCCAGGTCTAAGTTTAGGGTACCTCCACGGCATTTTCCATTTATGAGGGCTGAGGAAAATCTGGAAAAAAACCTGTCAGGGAGGACGGTCCTGGCCGGATTCGAACCCCAGGCCTCTCGTTCTCGAGTCCGAGCCTTAACGACCTCGGTCACCCGTGGCGTTTTGTTTGTTCAATCTGGTAGCCCTCAGTTGCCTGACAACATGCCAGTCGATCATGGAAAGACTTAACCAGGTTTAGAAATATCTTGTAGGTACCTCTTCCATTATTCGATACTGCAGATCTTCTAAATTGTTGCGTCTTTCTCAATGTACTACTCACTTCAAATGACCCCACAAAAAGAAATGCATAAGCGACAAGTCTAGGGATGTGACCTCTCCTACCAATCCATCGTTGTGGAAAAAAACTGGTCTACTGCTGACGAACATTCTGTGTAAGGTGAGTAAAGCAGAAGATTGGTGCGCGCCAGGACAATGCGATGGCAAAAGTGCATGAGCTGGGCTTCGAAATAGTTCCCCACCCACCCTATTGCCCAGGTTTGGCCCCATGGGGCTTTTTTTTCTCTCTCTTTCTAAACTCCGAAATTGGCTTTGAGGGAAGAAATTTTCTGGAAATGAAGAAGATTGTTTGTGCTGTAAACTAGTATTAACACAGTTCGAAAAAAGAAAAAAATTAACTAAGGGAATAAAAATAATTCGAATCTCGCTCGACCAAATGTATTGAACTCAAAGGAGATTATTTTGTTTAATATTTATATTACTATCCGCAAGTACTGCATACTGTATATGTTGATATACAATAAATAAAACTTAACAAAACATTTTTGTCAGTATTTGAAGTAAATTTTTGCAGATAAAAATAAATATTTTTCCGATTTTATCACCAAAAATCCGAAATTTCATTTTCATGTTATACTTGTCACTTATAGGCTTGTCGTGGGTCATAGCAGCAGGAAAAAAAATCGAAAATACATGCTGGTGGAACAAAAGGAAATAATTTTGGGCTACGTATTTGAATGTACGATAAGGAATACAAAATTTCTATTAATAAAACGTAATCGCTAAATAAAAAGCTCAGTGATTATTGATCGAAATAAAGTTTACGTGCTTACATTAGGATTGTTGTCACTAATTTGTAGTTTACCGGAAGATTTATTTGTGTTGTTTCCTACTACGCCTCGATGCTCAATTGTCCCGCTTTTCGTTAATTTGTTCGGGCCTGGAACTAAGGACTACAATAGCGCTATCTCACTGGCAGTTCACTCGATGTGAAACAGTTGCAACTCTCTGCAAAAACAGATGTGTTTGATTCACAGCGATATCGATTGTTCACATTTTGACTTGAAAGGCATTATTGACAGTGATGCTATTAATCAGGTAAATTTCCTTAGACTTAATATATCAGTCCAAAATACTTTCTTCACAATATATTGTAATTTTAGGTTAATGTTCTCAAATGTGAGTTGATGAGGACTGAGGAAAACTTGGGGAAATGCCTCTGTAGTGGAAGAATCGAGGCAACTTTCTCCTGTTTATCTTGGCGACTTCGGCCTACCCTTTTAATTTACTATATACTTTCTGATTTCTGACGACACCCAAACAACTTCAATTGCTGAAAACTGGCCCAGACATACAAAGAACAGTTTTGTTTATGATGTGAGGGTCATTCAAACTGGATTTTTAAAAAATAAATTATACTTATCATATACAATTATATTACTTTTCTACATAATGTACTTTCTTCACCGGATGGGGAGTTTCTTTATTCCCTCATCAAAGAAAGAAGAAGTGCTCAACCTCCGCGTCGTCGCTGAACCTTTTCCCTTCCAAAGTCTGCTTCAATGACCCGAACATGTGGTAAAACCTGGACTGAAAGGAGGGTGTTCAATGAATTTTTCTTAATTGGCCCTGGCTTATGCTTCGCGTTGTATGCAGAGACATCTTTTGTTCCTATAGGCTGCTCTCACGTCGTCCAGCAGTAATACATCACATTCATAGATCTTCGTTCATGAAGGAAAGCGATGAGCAACAGCCTGTGTAGTCCCAAGAACTTTTCCGGCTGACAGACATGTTTGGCTTTGACCGGAGGACCTTCCCCTCAATACTCGTTCTCTTGCTTTCGGGGGTGTGCCCACGTCTCATCGCAATTCGGGCCAATATCTACTTAGCTTCTTCCTCAAACTGGTCCAGAAGTCTCTGATAGATGTCCTTTCCAACATTTTTCTGTTAATCAGTGAGACCCACCTCAGAAAGAAGAGTGTGTGCACTTCCACAACTTATGCCCACCTCGAGCACACTTAGGCGTTGATCACGTTCCACACAGCCTGAATGCTATCCTGTGTGAAGCGTTAAACTAACACCGTGACCCCGCCCCGTCCCTGAGCCCGGTATCAGCGAAAGACTTGTCTGGAGTGCAGACGTCGTTAATGCTATACGTTTGTGTTTGACAGACTCGCCGCTGGATCTGTCGATGTCTCTACTGTCACGTGTTCTCATCAGCTCCTCATCTCCTCCAAGTGGGGGCGACACGGATGAACGCAAGTCGGTCTCAGGGGAGTCTCTGTCCTCTTCGTCTGCAGCATCCACGGCGGGAGACCAGATCCTCTTGGAGCACCATCAAAAGACGAGGCCTCCACGAGGAGAGAGGACTCTACTGCCTTGCGAGGTCTGTGGCAAGGCGTTCGATAGGCCCTCACTACTCAAGCGCCACATGCGGACACACACAGGTACTAACTTGACTTCCCTAGTCTGTTACTATGAACTTTGTATTTGAAGAGTTTCTAGTTCCCCGTGTTGTATTACAGGAGAGAAGCCGCACGTCTGTCTCGTGTGCTCCAAGGGTTTCTCCACGTCGAGTTCCCTCAACACACACCGGCGTATCCACAGCGGCGAAAAGCCACATCAGTGTCAGGTGTGCGGCAAAAGGTTCACCGCCAGCTCTAACCTCTACTACCATCGCATGACACACATCAAGGTAAGTGATCCGCTGTATCAACACATTCTCGCAGGATCCCGACATTCAACCGTCCATCACGTCAAGTCGCTGCTTCTTTCAGATTGGAGAACGGAAATAAGTCTGACGGAGGCAAATCTACGAACGGAACCAGAGTTTACCTCGCAGCGCCCTACTCTGCGTTCCAGAAGGGAAGAATTGTTGCATAACCGTAGCACTCTGATCAAGGCACAAATCAGAATGAAGTTGCTCGTGCTCGGCTGTAGTCAACTGGTGTGAGCTGCAAACAACCCTCTCCCCTTAGGCTTAGAGCTTTCTTTGAGTGTACCTAACTTGATGTTAAGTGCTTCAGAATGCTTAGTGATTAACATTGAGTTGGACCATCGGGACGAAACCTTCCACATTTCCAGGCTTAAGTTTAGGGTACCTCCCCGGTATGGAAAAGATCTCAGTCAGGGAGAACGGTTCTGATGGGAATCGAACCCCATACTACCACTCACGAGTTCGCACCTGAACGACCGCGGTCACCCATGACTGTTCTCCAGGCAATGGAAACTTTGTTCCCAATTGTAGGAAAACTTTATCGGCCTAGATTCGTATTTTAAAAATTTCCACAATTAAATATATTAATAGAGTTGACCGTAACAGTGCAATCACATACAGCAAAGTTGGAGCACTATGAGCGTTAGTACCATCTTGCTGGAAGATAATATTTTTTTATTCTACGGTAAAACATTTTACAAAATTAAAGCTATGTATTGAATAGCATCGTTGGAGTGCCACACACCAACGTCACAATATATTCGTCTTTCGTCTGATATCTTGTAATATTTTATAAGCCGTAAGAAAATTCTTTACAACATTGCAGTTACTCGTTCTTTATATTGTTACAACAAACGCAACTTGTTTGTAAGTATTACATTTCTGAATCTACAGCACATATGATAGTAACCATCCATCTTGTTTGTTTGATTTGATTTATTTACGGACGCTCTTTAACATCTCAGGTCATCCGCGTCCCGTTCAATTTACGGCGTGAAACGGCCGACAAATTTTGCTCTTTCAGGCTTGAGGTTCTTTTTCGTGCCATAAATGTATGACACGGGACCCCCGGCTTTATTTCCCTTCCGAAGAAAGCCTTTTTACGCCCGAAAAAATCCATCGATCCTGGCCGGGATCGATTCCGCTATCTTGGATTTACGAGGCAAGTATGGTTGCCATTACACCACCAGGACCGACAACATCCATCTTGAGAAATGTTTTATATTTATTATTTTTTCTCGCGTCAAGTTCCATATGACAATAAGAATGTATCGTTTATTAGAAAAATTCAGCAGAAATAACTATTTACATAATGCAGGAACAATTTTACACTTCTACAAGAAGAAAGACACATTTCATCCTATCAGAACATTCAGATATACTCCACGTCTTCTTCTTAATTCCACATATTTCTAGCCTTACAGCAACCTTACCAGATATTTATTTAAAAACGACTAATGATACACAGAGTTGGGATATTAAAAGCCAGCATGAACTATTGAAATCGAAGCTGGAATATAACATAAATTTTGATAATCATAAATCATATTATGCAATTTAAATTCAAAGCAATAACACGAATTATCATCTTAACGACATACAACGGTGGCAGCAAGAAAATATAGCGGCTTATCGCTCTCAGAAAGAAAATGTTGTGGGTTTTAATTCACTGGCGGTACAAACTCATGAGGCCTACTTTCATTCGTTCGTTAGTGAAATAAAGTACGGTTTTCCTGGCGATAAATTCATTTATTCATTTTATTGCGTTTATTTGATTTATTTGGTTTTGCGTTTACTTAAAAATAAAATCTAGTGGGTTTTTTAATGTTATTGTTTATCGAGATTAGCGCATTAGTTTAATTTATTCAGATATCATGGTTGGTAGATTTATTTATCTGAAATATCGAGATTAGCGCGTTTGTTTATTCAGGTATCAAATTTAGTGAGTTTATTTAATTTTATTAAGTTTAGTGTTTATTCAAGATTCAAAATCAGCGTGTCTGTGTCATTTATCAAATATATCAGACTTAGCTATGTCCAATTTATCAGTCGGTCTTGCGGTCTAGGGGTAACCATACTTGCCTCATAGACACAAGGTCGCAGGTTTAAACCGGAGAGGATCGATGGATTGTTTAAGGCGTAAAAATCCTAAATGAAGTATGTGTAAAGTAAAGCCGTTGATTCCGTGCCTAAATTTACGGCATGTAAAAGAACCTCAAGCTTGAAAGAAGAGACATCTGAGCAAAATTGTTCGGCCGTTTCACGCCCTGAATGGGATACTTATGACCAAAGCGTTAAAGAAGGTCCTTAAATAAACATAATAATAATAATAATAATAATAATAATAATAATAATAATAATAATAAAATAATGATCAAATTTATCAAGTTTAGCACACTTATTCTGTGAATCCAGTTGGATACCAAAATGGAATGTGTTTCATTACCTTTCAGTATTTAATTCATGCGAATCAGATATGTTTTTAAAGCGAAAAATTAAAAATGTTAACATTAAAAATGGAACTTTTGTTCGAAATGCATTTTACGCCTTGACAGTAAAACGCAGAGAGAGATATCAAGTGTTAGCAAAGTTGGCTACTGAAGACGAAGGAATGGAGATGATAATGAGATAGCGAAACTCGATTCATTTCTCTATAAGGAATTCCCTGTGCAGGCAAGAAAACTGCATCAGACCCTTTACTGATTGAATTTCTAAAATAATCCACATAGCCGATAGTAAAAAGCACTGAGTGCATATTTATAACTCCAAGACTTTAATTTGTTTTTGTTTTGTTTTTGTTTTTTTTTCGTACAAACTGGCTGGCTCAGTTAATGTGGCCGTTAAGTTGGAAACAACGATTAAAAAAAAAAGAAGAAGGCGCATTACGAAATGGCCGCTAGTATCAGAAAAGTGACTTTAATCGGACCAGATCATGCGTTTTATATCTCCATGCCAACTATGTATAAATAAATTTCTCTCCTCCATTCGTTTGTTGGTCTGACAGGTTGGTAGCATCCATACGAAGTAAAACCCCCCAATTTATGTGTCTGGTAAAGGGTGTGCGAGGCGTGATTTATATTGCATACCGGGGTTTTTAAACCCGCACACAGAGAGGTGTTAATTATGATTTGCGAGAGCGGCAAATGGTACGTGATGCTGTTAAGAGTCCATGACCTGAAATATCTCACCGAGAGCCAAAGAGGTCAACATTTCTCGCGGAACGGGAGTCCTAGGTAGTGCGGTCAGTCGCCCTTTTCCTCAGTTTATTATTTTTATATTTTAATTAATATTTTATATAAAATATTTCCAAATATTTATTAACACTTTTTCTGTCTGTTTGTTGTTCATATGAATTATATTCTCAGTGTTCTTTTAGGACTCAACGTGGTGCATTTTGGAGCGTAAGTGTCTCATTCCATGAAGTTTTGAAGTTTTGGAGGCAGTTATTTCTCATACTTCCTGTACAGAAAGCGTGTGTCATTTGTTACAACAGCGATATCGTTTCATTGCATCTTGGCTCTCGGTTTGTATGAATAAACCGAATATATTGACGTTTTAGTGACAATATCTCGTAAGTAAAAGTGAGTTACAAAACCTATAAAGAATGTTTGTGTAGTAAATGTCCAAAGAGGAGGATAAAACTACTATAAATGCAGTAATTTCCAAAATCTTCAATGTACGTGTGGGGGAGGTGAAATCTGACCAGACTTACATTGATGCGTGCAACAAATAACACACAAGTGAAGAAATACTCGGAAATGGGGAAAAAATGCCTCCAGAACCGGACTTAAAGGTAACAAAATTGCATTTTCTTTGTGTTTGTAGTAATTTGATTTCTTTATTTCAAAGGAAGGTAAATATTTGTTAGTTTTTATGTGTTTAGATCACTCATTTACCAAAATTTAAGGTTTTTAATATGGCTAGTAAGTCATAAAAAATGGTGGGGGTATGTGATTATTACTTAAGAATTAAATGCCATTATTGTGCATTTTTGTAATTGAGCATTGTTAAACTGTAATAGTAACAATGCTTGTCTACAATGTCAAAACTAAGAAACACTGAATGATGTTTAATGAAATTAAATAACTAACTGTCGGTTGACAATAGATCGCTAGGGGCGCTTATATGCTATCATCCAGGCTCACTAATATGCAAACAAGAAACTATGTGACTATTTGTAATATTTGTTCGAATGTTTGAACTGAAATTAGATTTAAGAGGGCGAATGTTGCATTTCTTTACGATTTAACTTGGTTCAGTTTTAAAACATGTATTTTCTTTTATATTTTGTATGTATTACCAGTCGTTTCGTTTGATATGGTTGTAACGGTTATCAATATTACGTTGTGGATCGTTCTGAGCAAGCGAAGTTTGTTGTGTAATTTTCACCTTGGTCAGCTAGCACAGTTTTTATTTCTTCAATATTTGAAATTTAATATTTAGTACAATATTTTTACAAGCTTCTACAGAAAATACAATATATATAATATTAATGAAAAATAAAAATAAAAAAACACTATTAACAATGTAACAAATTAACACTAATAATAAAAGTAGATAAAGATAAAACACTGAGAAAGAGTCACACTTGAAATTGCTATATTTCGAACTACTGCGAGTTCTTTAATGGCAAGAAGCTAGACAAGTATATATATTTCGGAGCTATCTTAATTGTGTGTTTAAATTATGACGATACTTATGTAAATAAATTGCTTTGGGACCTTTTATGTTATTAGACTTTAGTTCTCTTATTTTATTTTTTGGTGTTTATTTTATTAATAATTTTTTTCGTAAAAAGATTATTTAAATAAATCAACAATTTATTTTGTTTATTTCGTTTCTGAAAAGCAAATTATTCATAGCGGTATAGAGAAAATATTTTCATACAATTTTGTCCCTTGAAAGAAAATTTGAACTCTTACAGAAAGTTTATGCCATTTTTGTAACATTTTCAGTTTTTAGGTCCCAATATTTAAAATATTTTTACCATTGTTATAAGTGTTTTGCATATTAGTAAAATTACATTCTAGGTTGTTGCTTTGTGATTTGCCTTCTAAAATGTTCAAAATTTCATCATAGTATAGTGTAATCCTTGAAGTACGTTGTAAACAGGCGCCTTAACCACGCGCGCATCGGGTTGGGCTACATGCTGTGTGGTTTACAGAACTGGAGTGATGGGGCAGATGCTCTTGAATAATAATGGAGCAATTTGACCTTAAGGGCATAGCCGCCGGTGGGAGAACTGTGATCAGTATGCATTAAAAGTTAACAAGTAGCTCTGTAGCACAGCTGCCAACTCAAGCATAACAAAATTCTTTAACTACTGTGTCTGCGTAATTTCATAGAGGAAGAGAAACACATTATGTTTCCTGGGATTTGAACCCGGCTATGTTTACAGAGTTAGTTGTTGTGGAGGGTGACCTTGCGATGATGAAGATTAATTCAGGAGCACCGCCGTAAGTTGATGAGGTACGGAGATGATCAAGATGTGGATTTTACCCGCAAGGTCGTTACCTCAGGGGGTCGCGTCCGTAGCACCTGCCGCTTCTCGACACCAGAGAAAACAACCAACAGGTTACCGCCTATCTTTGAAAGTTTGGTAAAGTCACACGGGCGAATGGAGCGTAATTTCCTAAAGCAGATACTCTGAGCATTAAAAAGTAATAAAATACGCGTTATGCGTGAAGTAATTGTAGTGAAAAATACTTTTGTCCGCTTTAAGCCACCAATTTCCATTATGAGCACTGGAATTAAATAAAAATGCATTTGGATTTTTGAGATATGCAGTTATTAGTATGATTTTTGTTTTAGTACAGATTTAATGAAGCTGTTAACATTTGTGAATGGAAATACCTCCCCAAAGTGTCTCCATGTTAGTAGGTATTTTCAGTACGTTGTACCGTGGAAGTAAAAATATTTACATCTACCTGTACCACTGGTAGTGCGGCCAACTTTAGCACCACCTTCGCAGTTCAGCAACTTCAAAGCTTAAATGTAGCTAACGACATCACCGTATGGAGAACACATAGCCACACCTGGAAGACTCCCCGAAGTGAGGTATTTGAACGTAAGATCTCGCCCTACAGAGTAATGGAGGCTTAAAACAAACTACAAAAATAATAACCCTTGCTTTTATATCAGTGTATGGTTTGTTTCTTCAGGTTCGTGGAAGTGTCTCGACATTCTTGTTTACCTCTGTATGGCCTCTTCATTTGACTTTAATTGTGTCTGGACAAGAACAGGTGTTAATTCGAGGTAAGAATGGGGAATGCGGAATCATTTCGGCCATTTTGTGCTGGATAAAGCGGCTGGAATGCACCGGCGCATTGTCATGGTGAAACAACATCTTCTTTTTGGTCATTTCCAGACATTTCTCAGCGATCGCAGTGTTCAGTCTCTCCAAAAGTGGTGCGTAGTATTCTCAAGTAATGTTTTCCGCCTTCTCCAAGTAATCAGTAAACGGAATTTCTTTTGTGTTTCAAAAATCTTTCAACATTTCACCTTTTTCGGAGCCTTTATGGCTCGTGTGGGTCACTGTTTCGTTTAATACAGTTCGTGTTTCGCCCATAGTCACAAAACGCAGAGAATCTTCTTAAATATTTCCAATCATTCTGCATGCTTTTGCTTCTGAGTGAGCAGACGCGACACCATCTTGCTCAAAGTTTTTTAATTATGAAAAACAAAGCAAACTCGCTCCTTTGAGTTGACCGTGCAATTTCACTCGTCTGTCAGTCAAAACAATATCATGAACTTTATCGATGATTTCTGATCTCTCAGAAGATTTTGGAGCTCCAGGACATGGTACGTCTTCGATGCTTGTTCCAGCACCTGAACTCATTTACCCAATGTATGCAACATCCACTCACGAATTTCCTTTGCTGTTTTCTCTTTTCTTTGAATCGCACCACCAATTTCAGTATTACGCATTTCTCACTGTCACTCGAAACCCTTGCTTTAAACAATGAATGACTTGTGACCATAGAGTATTGATACATAGAAAGCAAACTTTATAACAACAGCTGTTAATATGTACAGAGGATACCGTCATTTCAAACTGGGAACTTACTGTAGGGTTACTATTTATATAATCTTTTTTATATAATGACTATTATGAGCGCTTTTAAAACCTACAAAAAGCGTAATATAAAAAAAGCTTTATTACAATCTGAGCTTCACGATAGCTCTTGACATCTTCAGAAAAATAGTCCTTCACGTAGGCGCTGCGTAAACTAAGCGAATTCCTCACCTAGTGGGGCAACTTTAAAAATTAATACAAAATCTAAATTATGGCCCTATTAATTAATGAAATAAGTTATGGCTTTACTGTGTGGTATTATGGCAAAAATTAGAATTCTTGCAACCTATAAGTATCACAAAAGAAAAACATTTTTTATAATTATCATTGTTATTATTGAGATTAATCCACAAACATTATATATGACCTCTGAAATACAAAGCTACACTGTCTGCGTGTATTTTAAACATTTTAAATGTAATCATGTTTATGAATTGAGCCCTTGATATCATCTTTACATTCACTAAAATAGAGAAACATAACAGAAAGTTTCGAGTTACATTGCGTATTTAAGACGATGTTCATATGTTTCAATAAAACAAAAACATGTTACCATTTAAAAACAATTGCAATGTACTAAGTAAATATACACAATAAACAATCGAAAGTTACTTCGATTTTCGTTGACTTTGAAATTTAATTTAAATGTTATTAACATGTAACGTAAACGTTTTCTGAAGGTTATTACAGACCTCTCTTACATACAAATATAATTCTCAAACACATATTAGATTAGCTATCTTCACGACGTTACTTTTGTTAAATATAAAATATATACATCGTTATAAATACAGTTTATATGCTAAATTAATTTGCCGTTTTATTTTTAAATAATTGGGGGAAATTTTAATGCTAGAGCTGTTTTTAAATTTCGGTTTTCAAGTATACCCTCTACTCCTTAAGCTCCAATTTCCATATTTTTCAGAAACTATTTTTCTTGTTTTATTTCAATGGGATATACCGATTTTCCTTTAAAAAAAATAATATTGCTACCACTAGAGCATTTTTTAAATTTCGCTTTGACTCCAATTCGTTCTTCAGGTATACCTCCATCCCTACTTGCCTGATTTTCGGAATCTATTTTCAACAGTTTATTTAAAGAAATATACCTAGTTTCATTGAGGAAAAAATTCAAATTGTGGTCGCAAAGGAGATTTTAATTTTGTAGTTTTTCCTTTAAGTTAACTGCTTCCCCAATGGTTCAATTTTGCTGGTTAACGAACTTGACGTTTCATTTGTTAATTCATGATTATATGCAAATTTCGTTGAGAAAAAACCAAAAATTGCGACCGGAAGAGCCCCCCCCCCCACACACACACACACACAGAGCTTTTCCGTTGCTATTTTCGGTACGTATTACCGAAGAAGATTGAAGAAATTTTTCAAAAATCCTTTCATGGGTTCAACCGCAGTCCTTCGGAATTCGCAGATAAGGAAGTCATTAACAGCTTTGTTGATTTGTTTTGTTTACGGACGCTCTTTAACATCGCAGGACATCAGCGTCCCATTCAATTCAGGACGTGATACGGATGGTAAATTTTGCTCAGAGGCCTCTTCTTTCAGGCTTGAAGTTCTTTTTTGTGCAGTAAATCTGCGACACGGGACCCACGGCTTTATTTCCCTTCCGAAAGAAGCCCTTAACAGTGATAAATGCATTCTACCGACTAATAAATGGCTGTTATAACATTTTCATGAGTTTAACTAAGAATAAATGCGTAACAAAGGTATTAGAAAGTGAAATATTTAAGATGAAAGGAATCATTTGGTTTTCGGGAGTGTTACAGGAAATTTTCTGATTGTTCCCCAACGGAAAATGGACCCATAACTCAACAATTTATTAAAGGGGGCGGAGAAATGATTCGGGTTAATTCTTCTTTTAATTTCTGAACGCAGCAATTGGGTTGAGTGCGGTCGGGAAAGATGTATGGTTAGTGGAGATAATTTCAGTTGTTACGTTGGTAATATGGTGTTGGTCGATCCTGGGAGAGAGCGAGATTATGAATAAATATTAAGGGGCAGACGTATTCAGGTAGCCGAGTCGAGTCAACTGACAGGAGAACAATATTTATAACCTCAAACTCATTTCCCTTTCTTTAGACTGCCGTGTTGCATATAGGGCTCCCAATGGCAGAAGTATCACGGCATTGGAAAAGTTCATCTTTGAAGATAACTTACACTTTTAACTTAATCGCTTTGAAATACTTCAATTCTTTTAAACAATTTACTGCTGCAATTAGTTCATTCTTTGTAATCAAGAATAAAGAAATATACGTGTGGGACTAAATCTAGTGAATAGGGCAGATGAACCAGAAAGATTTACGTAGCAATTTTGCCATGGCATCGAGTTGTAACTTATAGTATAAAAGTACACGCTTTCCTTTTCTAAGTATGAGTCAACTGTGTTTCCTTTATACCTCAGAAACCAAAGTATGCCCCCCCCCCCTTTATGCCGTGTACACTTTCATTCTTTTAACTGTTTCATCTTAGAAGCGGAAAGAATCTTGACAAATGGTTTTTTACTCCTAAATCTTCTTTAATGACCAGATGCGGTATCGTCCATTAGTCGCCAAGTTCTTCTAATTTCAAATGAAAAAGACATAAGCTCATTTTTTCTTCACTCTCTTTTGAAATTTTCTCCCTTTTAATTAAACAGCACTATGTAGGTTACTGGAAGTCTGACGAAAAGGCTGCAGGTAACATTTTCAGCTGCATAAATGTAAGAATTGCAAGCGAGAAAGATGAGAGCGGTACTACTGTGCAATAAACCGTTCCTGCAATGTGTTCAGTATGGAAGTAAGAGAGATACTAACTTGATTCCCCTATAAACGCGTAAACAGAAAATGAACTTGGCCGAAACCACTGCGCATCTTTTGCTCGTTCGCCAGGACTATTCAAACTCTTTTCTTTGTCTTGATCAACATTTCTATGATGTCCTGAAAGGTGAATGCTCTATTGTAACTGGTATGTGTCCTTCCGAAAGCTTGTTTTAAAGATGCCCCAATCACTTCAGTGGAATGAATGAATAGCGTTTAACGCCCGTTTTGCTACAGAGGCACCACAGGCGATGGACACTGATGATACATGAGATGAAATTATATATTGGGAAAGGATTTATTTTTAAGGAAGCAATCGTTCCAGACCTAAGTTTAGGGTACCTCCCCGGCATTTGCCATTTATGAGGACTGAGGAAACCCTGGAAAAAACCTGTCAAGGAGGACGGTCCTGGCGGGATTCGAACCCCAGACCTCTCACTCACAAGTCACTTCAGTGGAAGTAGAACGTTCTTTTTCTATGATGAAAATATTCTCTCTGACAAGTGGCTGACTATGACAATTGCTATCTTGAAAAAAGCATCTTGTTGTTGCTTGTAACCAGGAAAATTAAACTTAAGTAATTTAATTATGTGATAAGGAAATTATTAAGTATGTTAAATACTTATTTTCATTAATAATGAGTGATATTGCTCTCTGTTTTCACTTTTAATAAATGTCTATTTTAATTATAGTACTGCCTATTTTAACCAAAATAAAAGCCTGAACTTCAGGGCTTTGCTGATGACAAACTAAAAGAAGTCCATTAAACCACATGCAGAATATTTCCAGCAGATACGTCTCGAGTGTTTTGATATTACGTTTGTATAACAACACGTGCGAATGAAGTAGTCAACAGAAAAGTTGGAGACAAGACATGCCTCACAAATAATTAACATTTTCAAACTAACTAGCTAACGAAAATATAAAACCACATGCTAAATGAAACTCAAGAGGAGTAATAACACTTTTATTTCAAATTGATGTTAGGGTAACTCTCCCAATACTGGTCTCTGTGCATCCGGTAGCGTGTAGCATGAGATGTCTGCTGTGAACGTACATGACCCTGGCTGTGGAATGTCCTCCAATTAGAACCAGCTCCTACTTCTGTCTTTATGAGCGTTTCGCTTACTGCCAGGTAGTTGAACTGGCTTCTGGGAGATGATACTCAGGATCATTAACATCTTTGTGATCATTGCATATGCTCTCTGACTCTTTCCTCACTTATGTGTTGAACAAGACTTAACACCAAAAGTATTTCTGTAGTTGGCGAACTAATTTCACGATACCTAATAAAAGAATATGTTAACATGTTTCTTGACAGAAAGTACTCCCTCTCTGTACAGCATCTACCTATAGTCCATAACTTCTATTTTAAGTGAACTGCACCAGAATGTTTTCATCTCAAAACTTGCATTGGATTGGTACGGGTGGGGGAAGGGATGAAGTGACCCCTCACACCCAGGATCCAGGACCTCTTCCTTACCAAACGCCGAGACGGAATACTTTCCAAAGGGCAAGTCACCTGACAGCTCACAGCACTGGCTTTTACTACCCTGTCACGGAACTAACCGGATGAAAAAACAAGAAATGGTAGAGTGGAAAATTCGGAAAAAGGAAAACGCCATGCCAAAGGACCTCCCTACTGGACACGACGACTAAAATTACAACATTGAATGTTTGCAGTGCGACATATAGATGTTCTGCTCTAAAGAGCCAACGACCACGCCCTTTTATTTTCAGCTCATAATTTACTTAATTTTTACATTTTTATGTCTTCCCTAAGGTCTGCTTTGCATTGTCTAATGACGAGGCACACAGTCGTGTATTGCGTTTTCAATGGAACTACCAAATAATCGAGTATTACGCAATTAGATTGCAATATGTTACTTTTCCTGTACAGTTATGTATTCCTATCTATTGCTATACTCACATATCTATTTGTGAATAACTCAATCTCAGAATGATGACAGAGGTAACCTGTAGAATGTGTTAACAGAAAGTTCCAATACTTTTTCATTATGCGGAGTGTGATCAATAAAAATGATCCTATTTTTCTGACAACATGCCTTTATTCGTGCTCATCATTTTGATGATATTTCTTAAACTAGTCCCATTGAATGCAATGCGCTTGTCCCAGCATTTCTGCCTGTCTTCAAAGACATGCTGGAAACATTTTTGACAGGTTCTTCAGAATTGCCTCCGCTGTCTTCACCACAGCTTCTGATGATGGAAAATTCCTCCCACAATCTGCTTTTCAATGTGGTAAAAGCAAAAAAATTTGGGTGAAGGACGAACTTAGCAACAACATTTGCGATGTACAACCGCGTGTTGTCGCAGTTTGTTGCATGAGAATGCAAGTGTGTGATATACAAGGACATCTCTGTAGTATTGCTCAGTTATAGTTGTGTGTGCAGGTAAACCATTCCTTGAATATCGAAAAATGAGATGATTTTCTAGTAGAAGAACCAGTTTGTGGTGTACCCAAGTAACATCTTCCTCGATCCATTATTCACAAACATGTGCAACTTTTCAGTTACCAAGTGTGGGTGACACCAGTGAGATTTTCCTAGTGTTCTTTACTATTCTCTCTCACAGTGTTAATGTTTTGTTTTATCAGAGCACACACTGGAAATCTTTGAAATTGATTGCCTTCCCGCTTTAAACAATTTAAATCAACTTCGAGCTGTTTTTTTTTAATGGTGTTTAACGCCCGTTTCAACTACTGAGGCACCACAGGCGGTGAACACTGACGATACGTGAAATGAAATGATATATTGGGAAAGGAATTTTTAAGAAAGGAAACATTCCATGCCTATGTTTAAGGTACCTCCCGGGCATTTGCCATTTATGAGGACTGAGGAAAACCTGGAAAAAACTTCAGTCAGGGAGGACAGTCCTGGCGGGAACTCAGACCTCCGCGCCTTAACGACCTCGGCCCCCGTGGTTGTGCTTCGAGCTTTGCTATAGGGAAGAACAAACTCTCTACAGGCCTCAGCTGAAGATTTGTTGAGGCGAAAGCAGAATTTCAGAGCAATATATTGTTCGTATCGTGTCATCCCCTTTTTTCTGTTGGCGGAACTGAACGTGTTTCAACTTTCACAACCGTCACAGGCGGGAAAGCGGAAGTGACAACAAAGGAACTAGTAATCATTCGTATTTCTTATTTCCAAACCGCTTTTCTTACCCCCCCCCCCTGACTTCTACACTCGAACTAACAGTACATAGTCTTTAATAAATATTAACTGCCAAGGTTCGATTGTTCAGTGCCGAAGGTCAACTTCCTTTATGTCATTCAATGATCCGTACGAGCCGCCACTGCAGTGCGGTCCCTGCCGGAGGAATGTGATCCAATTAGGGACCGGACACAGTTTTTCGGTATTCACGTCGCTACGGGACAGGTTCTCAATTTTTGTTCTTGTTTCTTTCCCGAGCGGCGGAGAAGGAGAAGGCGGGGAGCATAACGAGCTCATCACGGGCTCCCAAAGTGCAATACGGCGTTATCGTCGTAAAGGAGATTGTTCCAGCCAGGGGTGTACATTACTTGCTTTTGTTGTATGGTTCGATTTGATATATGCATAAGAAATTACAGCAATACTCCTGATGTGTATTTTCGTCAGAATATTAGTTGTGACTTGACAACACTGCGGTGTTTATTCATCGGTCACTTGAATTTTGCAGATATGAAGACAATTAGTGCTATTTTTGGGTCAAAGTAACGGCGTCAAAAGGAAAATAGAGCAGGTAACGCAGCAGCTGTGTAAACTAAGCGAATTTTTCAGCAAGTCGAGCGAATTTGTGAACGTTATTACAGAGCGTTGCAACAGAGAAATTGGTGTCGCTACAGCTCTTTTTAAATTTCGCTTTTTAGATAAACCCCCACTCCTAATGATTCCATTTTCTCTGATTTCCAAAAACTATATTTCATATTTTTATTTAAATGAGTTTCGTTGCAAAAAAATAAATATTGATGCCAATAGAGCGATTTTTAAATTTTGCCTTTCAGGCCCACTCCTAATTGACTTTGCTGGTTTTCACAAACTATTTTCTTATTTTATTTCAATGCCATGTACTGAGTTTCGTAAGAAAATACAAAATTTGAACCATTTTTAAATTTTCGCTTTAGGTTAACCCCCACCCCCAATGATCTAATTTTGGTAGTTAACGTACTCGAATAATCGATTGTTAATTGATGGTTATATGCCGCGTTCTTTGAGAAAATATAAAAATATTGGCCTTTGGACCGTTAAGATACACATACACGTGTATAATTTTTTATCTTCATTTTTGGTGCCTAGTTTGTAGGATGGATGGAGATTTAAAGAAATGTTTCAAAAATCTTTTCGTGGGCACAACCGCGCTAGCCTTTGCAATTCATTAATATGAACCGCTTGACGGACTTTAACAGGGAAGCAAACACTAAGAAGTTATGCATCACAATACTAGCCGTATCATTAGTTTGGGTAATCATTAAATAAGTTACTTAGAACTTAAACAAATAAGAGGACTGATATTAAAAATATCTTTATTTCCCATCACAATCTCCTGTATATTGAAACACTTGTCCCACTTGTTTCACAAGCTACGATCGGAACCAGCGGTGACTTTCCTTTCTACAGCTTCATCGTCGGGAAAATGTTCACCCGAAAGATGATGTTTAAGAGGGCCGAGCAAATGCAAGTCGCTTGGAGCACGGTCGCAGCTACACGGAGGATGCTCGAGGACTTCTCACTTGAAAGTTCGTAACGTCTCATTTATCTTGTTGACAGTATGAGGACGCACTTCGTCATGCAGGAGTGCGCCTTTGGTGAGGGGTTCGGGTCGCTTCGGTTGAATGAATGTGCTTACAAAGTAACCTGAGGATGTTACAGTAGAAGTTGTCATATGCGATTTGTCCTTGAGGCTGGAATGCGGTGAGTAGCATACCTTTATGAACCCAGAACACTGTGAGCATCACTTTCCCTGCGGATGGTGTCACCTTAAATTTTTATTCGCAGGCGATGCGCGCTTTGTCCCGGGCTGCTAATGGTGGATCCAAGTGGCCTGTGGAAATTCGTGCTAGCGTATCGTGGTAACGACTGAGATGATATAATGCCAGACCCATTCTTTGCATTTCGTGTTGTGGGGTCATCGTGCACACACGTGAGGTAGGCAATAGTGTCTGTATTTACCCTTCTGTCTGTTTGGATTAAGTCTTAGCAATTTCTCCTCTGTGGCAATATTCATTGATCGCAGAGAGAACTCCTGCACCTAATTGGGAGGGGGGGAAAGACGTGACAGGCTCTTCTTGTCGTAAGAAAGGAAGCGTTTCCTTGATTCCATACTTTCTGCTCGCAAAAACCGCACAATAGGGTTGTACACTAACTCAGTCACCTCCATCTTGCAACTGCTGTTTCGCTATTGTAAACAAGGTTTACCTAGTGTCGAACGTCAACAATTGCCACCGGACTAACGCTGTAATTTGCCTCACGTGTCTCATTCAAACATCATTAATTAATGACTTACCCTCTCGTATGTTAGATATACTGCTCGAACTTGATCTTAGCTTCCTTCCTTTGCAATTGCTGTCATAATGAAAAGAAATTTGAGTATCATCCGATGGAAGTAAAACAAAAAATATGACGGACGTTGAAGATACTCGAAGTTACGGTTTTAAGCCGGTGTATTGCTTTCCTCGCGTTTTCCTCTTCGTGTTTAGTTGATGTCTTCATTTTACTTTGGAGCAGAAAAGCACAACATTTAAGATGGGAACCTTCTGAGAAAGCTCCACCCGTAAAGTCCCAGTACTTTAACTGAGGAATGTCTTCTGCTCCGCGTTGGGGATATGTTTCAGACCAGCTCTGATCTCATTTCACAGCGCGTGGTTTTACGATTGTTGGTACACTCTACCGAGCTACAACATCATTAAGTTTTTCTCGAGCAGGAACAAAAGAGTGCGGTTGCGAGGATACAAAGAGGAATATCGTCCTCCCTTTTTATTTCTATACGAGCGTTCTCATTATCAACTGCCTTGGCTTCGGAATTTTTCATAGCACTTGTCAAAACATATTTTACCTTCTTGAACAAGAGTTTCTTTCTCTCCGTTACACATGTATTGCGTGTTTTTATAGTAGATGTCCGCATAACGTCTTTCTTCTCATTGTGGGAAGAACGCTATTATTTTTTAATTATTGTTGTTTCAACTCCACGCCTCATTAGCGTTCCCGGTACTTAGTGCAGGTTCCGTTTCTGCCAACTTGAACTCATCTTAGTTTAATAAAGATGTTCCGTGTTTGTGGGTTTGCAGATGCGCCAAGCGGTCAATGATAGCCCCAGGTAGGCCAATTATGTTTGGACCGCAACTCGGTAACTTTGGCTATGGGCTGGTGTGTAGCCGTACGCCGGTTAGCGTAATTTGATAAACCGCACGCTCTTAATATAAAAGATATTTACATAAAACATTTTACTTTTTTCTAACGTTTTTTCGCTGTGGCATAATTGTTTTGATGGTCATTTGAAATGAGTGAAAGTCAGAAGCTGCAAACGGCTTTGGGAAATCATTTACAATAGTACATTTTGTACCTAATTTAATTATGTTGCATTAACCGCCACGGGTGGCTGAGGTCGTTAAGGCATGAACTCACGATTAGGAGGTCTGGGGTTCGAATCCTACCAGGACCGTCCTCCCTGACAGGCTTTTCCCAGGTTTTCCCCAGTCCTCATAAATGGCAAATGCAGAGGAGATGCCCTAAGCTTAGGCCTGGAACACATCCTTCCTTTAAAATAATCCTCTCCCAGTATATCATTTCATCTCATGTATCATCAGTGTCCACCGCCTGTGATGCCACAGTAGTAAATCCAAGCGTTTTTATAAAAAAATAAAAGTGCCGGATTGTCTTTTACTTCTTGTTTTTCTTTCTTTCTTTTCTTTTTCTTTTTTACCTCGCAACGAGTCTTTCATATTGTCGAACATCACGAGGTGAATGTGGTGGGTGCTGCACGACAATGAACTCCTGCGATATAATTTTTGGAGCTGTGTGTTTCATACATTGTCATTCCTGTCGACCGCTTCCTCTTTCGCCGTAGCTCAAGCCGTGTATAGTCTCGCAGTACACCTCCCTGTTGACAGTCGCTTCTTGAGAAAGCCAGTACATCAGCAATAAGCCTGAAGTGTCCCATGAAATGAAATCATAAATTGGGAAAGAATATTTTTAAGGAAGAAAACGTTCCAGGCCTAAGTTTAGGGTACCTCCCCGGCATTTGCCAGTTATGAGGAATGAGGAAACCGTGAAAAAAAAAAAAACAGTTAGGGAGGACGGTCCTGGTGTGATTCGAACCCCAGACCTCCCGCTCACAAGTCCTCGCCTTAACGACCTCGGCCACCTGTGGCGGTTTAAGAAGATCATGACCACAATCTTTTGGGACTTGAAGAAATACTCTTCAAGGATAGGAACATCACATTAAATAGCGAGTACTATGCTGATCTACTGCACAGACTACGTGCTTCCATCAAAGAGAAAAGACGAGGAAAGCTGAGTGGTAGTGTGCAACTTCTTCACGACAACGCACCTGTGCACACAGCTCTTGTTGCAAGGAAGCTGTGAGGAAATGTGGCTTCAAGGAGATCGACCATCCACCCTACAGTCCAGTGACTATTTCCTTTTCTCAAAACGTAAAAAGGACCTTCGAGAAAGGAAATTTAAGTGAGACGAAGAAGTGGTGAATGTGTTTATGCCCAAATTGCAGACAGGAATTCTGACTATTTGGGGGGGGGGGGTGAACTGTTAATTCAAAGATGTGAGAAGTGTATTGCAATAAAGAGTAACTACATTGAAAATGAAATATAGTTTTTGTCTTTATCATGCCTAGAAAATGGTTAATACGTAAACTTAAGGACCTAATCTCGTAATTTCTATTGGTGTTAATTTGTTCTGAAGCGAGCATACAGGTCTAAGACCGCGAACACGTATTAGTTCAAAGTGTTGGAGTCAGTAGTAACAGTGCAACTTAACTGCCTCTAAACAAACCTCCTACATGAGTTGAGTGTTAGAAACTTTACCTTCGAAACACGGGATATCTTTGGGGTAGCGGAAAATACTCATACGAGCAAAACCTGAAGCGGCCAGCAGGTTGCAGAGAGCATATCTTACCTTGAGGTATGGGGCGTTACCTGAGGTCCTCTTGCGCTGTCCGATGAATGGTGGTATCACACACGTCAGGGGTTGTTGCTACAAAACTGCATGACGAAGTGTTTCCACACCCGCCATATTCGCCAGATTTGGCTCCCAGCGATTATTTTTTGTTCTAAACTGAAGAAATGGCTGAAAGAACGAAAATTCTCATCAAATGAAGCTGAGACAGACGCTTATTTTTCACATTTAGACAAAATCTTATTTTACTAATGGTAAAGTCGTTGGACTAAATGTATTGATATACAAGGTGACTATGTTGAAAAAAAAATAATAATTTCTCTGAAATCTTGTGTTTCCTTGCTCAGACCGAGAACTTTTATAACATCCTCATATATGTCTTACTAATGATTAGACATTTATTTTCGGTTGTGTGTTTGTTAGTTCTGGAGGCCTTGCATTCGATTCCTGCTGTTAGCCTATACAGGAAGGCGATTAAGGTAGCCCTCTCGTTGCGGAAAGAAATTGATGTGCATTTTAAACACGTGCTAAGACCCACAGCATTGGACATTAGAGGGAAGACTTGTGGCATGTTGTCCTCTGTGGCGACATGCACTTCAGGACAAAAAGTTGACGGTCGAGTGTTGTGGCGTTCGTCCAGCCGTGGAAATAATTGGTAGCCAATGTTCTGCCAGGTTCATCTCATTTGTGCATTGTGATTATCGCAAGAACGGAGTTCCTATTTCGTTCGAGCAGTTCATCACCCTTGCGTCGACGACAGTATCCTGGGCGCGATGTGCTAAAGCAGTAATCTACAAATAACTACGTTCTTCGCTGTACCAAGTAGCAGGCATAGCTCTCAGCACCATACCTTACGTGCTTTCATTTGTTTCGTTACTATAGATAAGCTAAGTAGAGGCCTTTTCAGCAAAATAGACAACGTTGCGCAGTTATAAAACCTTTCGTTTTAAAAAGTTTAACGCCAACATTAAAAAAAAATGGGTCCACTTTGAAAGACTTTCTATCATTTTCTACGGTAAAGAAATGAACGTCTTTGTTGATCACGAACGCTCAGTTACCGCAACGACTGTAGAAAACATCCACAATGTCATGTTAAAGGACAGACGAATCGATGAGCATGAGAAAGCTGCGTCCCAATAACTCTCTGAAGTGTTTAGAAGCAACTCGATGCACTTTTTGGGACGTTACATCAGCCATCTGGTTTGATTTGTTTACGAACGCTCTTTAACATTAAAGGCATCGACGTCCCATTCAATTCAAGATGTGAAACGGCCGATAAATTTTGCTCAGAGGCCTCTACTTTCATGCTTACCGTGCCGTAAATGTACTACACGGGACCCACAGTTTACTTCTCTTCCGAAGGAAGTCATACTTAATATTTTTAACCGGGAAAAAATGCAACGGCCTTGGCCGGGATTGAACCAGCAATCTTGGGACGATTTGGACGAAACAGGACCGCCACGGGTGGCCGAGGTCGTTATGACGCGGACTCGCGAGCGGGAGTTCTGGGGTTCAAATCCCGCCAGGACCGTCCTTCCTGACTGAGGTTTTCCTCAGTGCAGTGGCAAATTATGTGCAGTGTGACAGTTTAAAGTTTTTCTCCTGCGAAGAGAACATTGGCTGGAGACTGACGGTGTGTACCAACACAATGACAAGGTTCGCGAATTTTGAAACCGATGAGCAGTTGCTATCACGACCTATGTGTTCGTGCCTCCTTTACCGGCGGAACTGCGAACTTGGGAAAAGCTTCATATCTGTAGGGGGGTATACATGGAGCGTTTGTAATATGTCAAAATAATCTTTTCCAGTTTTTCTTTTGTAGCTGCAAAATTCTAAATTCCATGTTATTTATGAGTTTCATAGGATGTCGGGCTGATGGCTTAACATTGTGACTGCTTGCTTAATCATTTCCTGTTAGTCATGTGAGTACACTAGTGTACATAGTCAATTGCTGTTCTAGTTTTCTACTTCATATATATAGTCCTCTAGAATAACGTGCTGCTATGTCAGTCTGCAGGGCTGAGCTCGCACATGCGTCTATTTCCGGAACCGTGGGTACTAGTGACCTTACACCTGTCTATTTTATATTAAAGTATATTTAATGGAATTAAGGGAAAAGAGTATTTTAAATGTGTTATAACTCTATACCCCCTAAGTTGCACAGTTAGACCGTTACACTATTGCCTGTATAATTTTGCGATAATGTGTCAAAAAACACAGATACAGTACATTTATGAAACTGCTTCAATAGTTTATAATAACCTTGTACAAACAATGAGTTCATGGTCACTTTCTTCTGGGATGCTCGGTAAAATACAAAGAAAATGGCAAAACCATCTTTTATTACCTTACGTCCGTATTTGGTAAATAAAAAAGTTCTTTTCCACCAATACAATGCGCCGGCGCACACTTCTTCAATTCAATCACGAAGTTGCATGACTTGCTCTTATACTGCCGTCACATGCACCAAGTGATCTTTTAGTCTTCCTACCAAATCTAAAGAAAAGGCTGGCTGGACTGAGCAGCTCAAACAAATGTTTATATTGCACAGTTGAAAAATCATTTTATACCGAAGGTATAAAGAAGCTATAATATCCTTGATCTAAATGTATGCAAGGTATATCACAATAATTATTTGTAGTTTTCCGATGTGATAGAGGACATGAAAATAAACTTTTTTTGTAATAAAGAAGTGTCCGGAAATGCTTCGTTTTCAATATAAAAGACAGAGTTGATCATTCACTGCATTTCAGTTATTCTTGTTACCATAAACAACTGGAGTTATTATGTCACAAAATATCTTCTGTGAGATTTGTTTATTAAAATACATCGGTACACAAATGTGCAGCCATACATTTGGAACAGTTTACTGCAATACTAATTTGACAAAGCGAATCTGTGCGGAGAAACACCCTCAGCGACATATTCCTTGTCACACAACATTTTCAAGACTGGATCAACGTCTTCGAGATAGTGGTCAGTTCCAGGTAAAGAAAGTAAATTCAGGAGCGAATCGAACTGTGAGAGCATTGAAGATGAGGTTTGTAAATAATCCACGCTGTTGTCACATGTCTGTATGGAGAGTCTTAAGTGAATCATTTCATATCCTAAAGTACAAACATTAATCCCAGACGATTATCCTTACAGAAGTGCTAAAGCTGTGGAGAATCTCCGCAATCAACAGAAGTGTTCTGTAAATATTTGGGCTAGAGTTGTTATTAACTTTCTGGTGGGGCCACATGCTATGTCTGCACGATTGACTGAACATGTTTATGACATTTTTCTTTTGTTTCTGGAGCTAATTGAAGATGTCCCGATTAATACTCGGGGAAATGCGATCTTTCAACACGACGGTACTTCGGCTTAATTTGACGAACTTATTTAAATGTACATTTTCTGAATCACTGGATAGGGAGAGTAGGTCCAGTTGCTTGCCAGTAAGTTACCCAGATATGACTGCAGTTGATTTTTGTGTTTGGGATCACAATAAATCAATTGTCTGTGAAACACACATTGATACAGTCGAAGAATTAGCTACTAGAAATGTTCTTGCTTTCAGCCATCTTCGTTATGACCAGAGATTTTTCGAAGAATTCTTCGTTCAATCATATAGCGTTATACTTTTTGTATGAACAATGGCGGCTAATTTAGAACAGTTCGTATAACTTGTCCTGGTATTAGATAAAAAAAAAGTTGCTGTTTAATCATATTTAGTAACTTTCCAAGTTGAGATTCGTGCATGTTTTTCCTTCATACCACTATAACTTTAAAAAGGAGCAATTTTTGGACATTACTTAATTAAGGAAAACATTTAATTTCATGTCCTCTGTCATATTAGAAAATTATGAATAGTTCTGATACATCTATAAAGCTAAAGGATGCCTATGTTGAAAAATACATAAAATTCTTGTGTTTTCTTTCTCAGGCCGAAAACTTCCCGAACCGCCCTAATAAAAGAATAGGATAGTATCGAATGGAGAGTAGAAATTCTTTGAAACAAGAAGCGTTGCTGTCTAACACTTCTCTTCAATATCTGAAATCATGGTGTTGTCATCCATTATGTGTGAACAAGTGTACCAAATTTCTCACGTGACAACAAAGTACTATTACTGTGGGTAGCAATTGGTCACAAAAACTACCTGGGTCAAAAATCTCACAGAAGCCAGTAGAAACAGAAGGCACGCGGTTTATGGACCTCCTTGTGCCGGCATCCAGGGCTGCATTTTATTACAAAACTCGTGGTTCGTTAGGGAAGCGGCTTTTAATAGCGAAAAACTGTAGGAGGATAAGAAACGAAGACATTTACTGTTGCAGTCACCTGCCGCGTAATTTATCGGCTGGTGTGTCACCCCTCTCACAGTAATTATTGTTTTATGTTGGGTCCATATCCCCCGCCATTAATTGGGAACTGACGATCTGGCAGTGCCGATAAGCAACTGAAGTTTTACAAATCTGAATGTTTTCTCACCAGATGATCCTGCGGCTCGTTAAAACGCGTTCTTTTGTTTCTGCTTTTCTAAGTTCAAAAGCGCTTTATTTACTGTTTGGAACACCAGAGTTGGAGTCTTTTATTTTGGGTATTCTCTCTTATGATTTCTAGGGCTGTGGTGTAATGTAAATTTCCACACTGAGACAAAGCCGCTGAGGTAAATTCCAGAAAGCGGGCGGGAGCACTGTGCTACACTTGTTGATTGGTTCATTCATTTTTAGAGCAGATCTATTAAGCGATATTGTAAGCGCAGGTGGTTGCAGGTTCTAAACCAATAGCGAAGACTGGGATCATGCAATCTCCACATTTTTCATCGCCCTCCCTCCCTCTGACGTCTCATCCAAACACAGATTCACCACGCTCCAGTGCTTTGAGTACAGCTCGCCGCCATTAGACAATCTCTGCAGGTCAGAAAGTAACTGCACTCACAAATTATCATATCTTGTTCTTCATCAAATATCAACTTGATGACTATGGTCCTACCGGTTTCTCCCTCACATAAAAACCAGTGATTTGCATTATCTATGACTGTCTGCCAATGCTGGGGCAGTCAAAGAAGTCGTCAGGTGTGAATGACAGCGCAAGGTCGCAGTAATAACCGAAATGTGAAATAATCTCCTAGATAGCAGTTATTGTCATGACAGCGTTTTGCGGGCATGCATTATCATGTTTTGCAACAACACTAGATGCAGTTTTCCGTACACGGTACACCGTTCCAGCCGCCTTCGCTGCCGTTGCTTCCCTATTAGAACTGAATATTGGAATATACTCTGGTTGTTCTAGAAGTTCTCAGCCTGAGTCAGGAAAGTCGTTGAACTAAATGTAATGATTCAACAATTCAATGATTCAAAAATGGATATGTTGAAAAAAAATCTTTTTTCTTAAATCTTGTGTTCTCTTGATCAAGCGGAACACTTACAACTTCCCGCATATAGGAAGTGCTGATTTCTTTTCCACTTAATATTTACTTCATCTTCTTTACCTCACAAGTAGCATTAACTTACTTAAATTTACAAAATTCAAGATGATAAACAAGTTCCCAATGCTTAAGGTAGCCATGCCAAAAATAAAAGATAAGTTGCTTTCAAAATTACTTCTTTTATTAATAAAAAGTCATTTCTGAAATTACTTTCCAAGACAAACTGGTACTAAACGTTAATATAGTACTCGTGTAGAGGTTTTGTTTGAAAATGTGCCATGTCTATACAATCTGTCGTTACACTTTATAAATAACATTATACTTTAGAAATGTACAGTATTTTATAGAGATGTTTTTATTCATTTTTGGATCAACCTTACTGATCAAATTTCTAATTAAATTCCTTAAACACGTTTTCATGCTTTAAAATTAATACAGAATTGAACCTAATACCTACTTGACAGTTTGAAAATATCTTAACTCGGGTTTATTTTTTCATAAACATTCTTTACATGTATCTTACCTGAGTTAGCAGATATTCGCTCATTTATGTAAAAGCAAGCATAGTAACCATTCTAAGTTTACGCGGTCGGCGTTGTTATTATTAAAATTGGAGATTACCCTGGCCGTTGGCAAAATCTCTGATTTTTAATTTAACTTAAATCAACAGCTGGGTAATGATAACTTTTAATATTAAATATGGAATTAGAACTGTGAAAACTAAAGGTCAGACATATCGCGACTTGTAGTTGAAATGCTTTCATTCAGTGTTTAAAATTAATATTTTATGCGTTTATGTACTTTTTAAAGTTTTATTGTGCAAGTAAACGCTATAGTTAAAAAAGTGCATTACTTCATTGTTTATATCTTTAAGTTTATAGTATGTGAATCCATATTTAGGAATTA
The DNA here is from genome assembly GCA_030762175.1 of Metallyticus violacea. Classification (NCBI taxonomy): domain Eukaryota; kingdom Metazoa; phylum Arthropoda; class Insecta; order Mantodea; family Metallyticidae; genus Metallyticus; species Metallyticus violacea. The sequence continues at coordinate 92,413,181 of CM060841.1, forward strand.
AACTGCAAGGGTACCCGACAGCGAGAGATTTTTCTAGTGGGACCGCAATGTGAAGAAATTTCATAAATGTACATCCTCAATAAAAATTTACTGTTAATGACAGAGTCTTTTCGAAGGCTTAAATCTCCCTTTCTCTTGTTTCTGTAGGAGGTATTTTAATATTTCTAATTTTTGCAACACTAAAAATACCATACGTTTCCTAAGTTTTTTTATAAAGTTTCGCCGGTCATTATTTAGGTATCAAACCCCAGCCTTGGTTTTAATCATCATATTTGAACCCCTGCAATGCAAGAAAGCCGGAAAATAGCTGGCATTGCCCACTGATACGTATTGAGACAGCAAATAATGAACACTTGTTTATCCCTGTTTCTCAAAGTATTTCCCGACACTGTATGCAGCGTTACAACTTCTGGAAGCATCCACGTCACTCCTCGTTTGCTGCAGCCGCTTCTTCGGGGCTAGAAAATCGGTGACCTCGAAGTCGGCTGTTCACATTAGCGAACAGAAAGAAATTACATAGAGCCAGATCGGGACTATTAGTTTGACCTCAGTTCCTTGCAGAAACTCCATTGTTACATTAGCGGTGTGAGCTGATGCAACAACATTCCCCTTAGTCCTGTCCGCGACCTCTAGGCGAGAGAGAGTTAAAAAGTAAAAAATGTTTTTTTTTCAACGAGCTCTGTTTGTGAAAAAATATAAAAAGAGTGCGTTGCTCCATGTAAAATACTTTAAAATGCTGTGTTAATGACTGAAAAAAAGACCTGGTTACTTTCCTATCGTCCCTTCACGCCGCACCCCGAGGGCTCCAAACGCAGGCGTCATTACTCGGCTCCCGTATTCGTATACGCCAAAGTATCAGCAGCAATTATAGAAGGCAGAGTCCCGAGGCCTCTAGAAGATGCTACTTATGTGTAACAACCTCTAACGAGTGCTCTCAAGTAGTGGTCCGCGCCCCACCTTAGAAAGTGGGTACTACCGTCACGTGAAGCCACCCCGCTGCTCTCGTCTATTTCGTTTCGTCTTAATGGTAAAGAGAAAAGTGCTGCTAATAGCAATACACTAAAGTCGATATTTATTTTAAGAAAATGTGAGAGATGTAAATTTACTGCCGTCAGCGCTGGAAAGAACATTCTTGATCAATAGCTATAGCGGAAGTTAGTACACGGTACTGTGCAGCGAAATGTTAATTGTGGTCGTGCGCTCGCTATCTGACATTCTAAAATGAAATTGACGGTACTGTACAGTAGGACGGTTTGAGCATTTCGCGAGATCGACTCTACGTAGAGAGCTTTTATTAATTAGACAGAACTGAAACATGTGTGTGACATCGAAATTCTAGTAATACTTATTGCCGAATGTAAGCATTCCGAAATATTTACTGTTGGCGCTAAAATTTAAGTCACCTGGTTGGTAGCGATTATGTTGGCATTGCCTGCTAGTGTGAATAAAAGCCTGCGATACTTTTTTGCTTGCACAGGGACGACAAATTTTGATGCTGAATCGAATTTCTCTAAATAATTCTAATCAAATGACGCTAGAAGTACTAGGTTTATACTTTTTCACTACTGAAATATCTTAAAAACACTGACCGAATGATATTTAATACTGATATTGAAACAATTAGCCTAATACTTTATTATTATTATTATTATTATTATTATTATTATTATTTTAGGTTATGTTAGGCTGTTCATATATTTTAAAATGTCAAGATAAAGAATGCAGAATAATTAAAATATTGTCCAGTGAAATTTGGTATTGGATAGTTGTTTATTTTATATTTTTTTTTAAATCTGCAATGCATATATCCTGACAACTTGATTCTATATTAGGACATAATATTGCATTAATTTATGAATACAATTTATATAACAATTTTAATTCTACAGATTTTAAAACTACAGTACTACTACTATAACTAACAAAACTAAAACTTCATAAATGAACACCACAAAATGTACTTATTGAAACCTACAATTGCTACTGGTACCCTTTTAATTTCAATCAACTTACTTTTTAGATATCTTTGCTTTACAGTTAATTAATTTACAATGTAAAACTTTCATTTCTGCTGGCTTTCGGTTTCCGGGCTGCTCCCTACCTGGACATCAATGAGGTTGCTGCCGGTTATACACATGGTGTGTTGACTGTGCAGTTTTCTTCAACTTTATCTGTACATTCTTCATCGTAGATTTGGATTGGTCGTTGGTGCTTTTTTACTTTTGTGTTTCTTATTCTTTCTTCCTCTTCTACCTTTTCCATGTGTTCCTTATATTTTCCTGCTTCTCTTTTCTCGAACTACTTCTTCTTTACCCCGATGCTTCCGTTTTGCCCGAAGACTACCATCATTCTCTTCTTCTGTTAACTCTGCTCCCTTCTTTATTTTTATTATTTATTTATTTATTTTTGCTTTTGATCTGACTATTCTTGTATATATCTTTCTTGCCTTTCTCTGATTCTCTGGGATGAGAAGATACGATTTTTGACAGTTGGATTTTCTCTTATATTTTATTTGTTAAATCATTCAATATCCTGTTGAACTCTCATGTATTTCCCAGCAAGTAGCCGTCTTTCCTCAGCTACAATTGACAAATAGCAATATGAACCGTGTCCTGTTACATAATGTACTAACACTTTACTGCGTTTCAGTATATTTGAATTATTTTATATCGTCATGTTGCAGAACACCGCAACAAAAAGCAGACTTTCTCAGCGTACTATCCTCATTTTCTGTAGTCGGAACTGCACATGTCTCAATTTGCACATCCTCCTCAACTCCAAGGGGTTGGAACTTCTATCCCAGCCGCCTGCCGGGACAGAAACGCAAGTCACCGTTACATCCCACACAGTCTACCTCGCCTGACACTTTCGACCGTGTCATAACGGAATTAATTGATTTGAAATGGGAGAGATGGGGAAACCACGAAAATACTCAAGGTCAGGATGATCGACCACAAGGGATTTGAACCCAGGACCTCCTAAATGCGAGTCCGCCTAAGCCACCGCGCTCGGTTCCAGTTATCTATGACAGTGCATGACTTTTTCAGCCTGCCTCTGAGGAATTGCATTGGCAGCATCACTTTCACATTCCTGGATCCATAGCATACTTTCTGGGTACCATATGACGATCCTGCAAAGAGTTTTACTTACTATCTTTAAAAAAATGTTGAGAGAAAGCGTGTTTTGATTTGTAGTTTTTAACTCTGTGTAGTCATACTCAGTGTTTACTGACCGTGCGAGTAAAGTTATTGTAGATGTCTTCCACTTCATTAATGACGTCATCTGTGATGTCAAATCGCTGACCCCGCAACAGAATTTTAATTTCTGGGTACAAGAAAGAGTCACTTGGTGTGATATGCCCTTGCTTTGTCAACTGCAACTTGAGATGTGAGCTGGTGCATTGTCGGCCAGGAGACGAATATCTCACAGAAGATCGCTGTAGTGTGAGTGCAAGGTATGTGTGGGGTTGACTGAATGAACTGAGAGCACGATCTTCCCTGGTTACTTATGCACCTTTGCCGTTTTTTGGGGGGAGGGAGGAGAATCGCCATGCTCCACTCCATGCTCTTAGTTATGATCATGCTGATAGATCCATACTTATCAGACTACCAAAAATCATCTTCATGTCATGTTTGTTTCTGGAAAGGGGTTAGCAAACGTGAATCCAGCATGTTATGTGCAGTTAGTCATGAATAATTTTCCATACACTTCATAACTGAGAGCAGTTCATTGGCTACTCGTGTGTCTCCCAGGATTAAACTCTTCACTTTCTTCACTGTGGCCTCATCGTCCGTCAGTGATGGTCTTCCAGGTCTTGACTCGTCTGTTAGGGGCATGTGATCCTTGAGTGTCATAAGATGGGAGATCGTTTCCATAAACTGCCAGCATGTCGTCATGAATTTTCTGGGTACTTCAAATGCAGGAGCTTTATCATGTTGCGAGCTTCAGTTTTCTGCATCTTACACTTTGGTCACTTCTGGCATAAACTTAAAAGAAAAATAAATAAACAAACAAATATCACAATGGCTGATTTTCTGAACGCCGTGCTTTTAGGGACCAATCATGACATGACAAAATTCCATCAGTATACCGTAACTTCCGCGTGGCAATTAAAACTTTAAATATCCCCTCGTAAAGTGCCAAATGGTTACTGCAAGGCCGCAATGTTGCCATTTCTCAAGCTAGTCTTTCAACGTGTGCAATAAGTCACCCCCTGCGGGCATTGAAAGACCAACTTTAAAAGTATTTAAGTGTCTTAACAATGTGTAGGCTTTAACGTCGGTGTCGATGCGAAGTTTCCGCTCTGTATTGCTGTGGTCTATATTGGAACTAACACTTTCGCCAAGACGTTTCGTCTGCAGCTACAACAGACATCCTGAGTGGTATGGACGAAGTCTATGGGTCACGGTAACAAATTTGTGTTATTATGGTGATAAGATAAGGTCCCAAACACGTTGTTATCAAAGAGCTGCAGGGCCGAAAATTTGTGAGCAGAGGGTTCCACAACTGACGAAGAAACAAAAGATTCACAGAGTGGCTGTATCTGCAGCGATTAGCTCGGCAAAGCCTCATTGGAAACTTGTGAAATCTCCTCCGCCGAAAAGTTCAGGAATGTTTTCCTTAATGCTGCCCCACACTTCCCACGCTTAGAGCCCAGGTCTTGAAGAGAGACATTCGTGGACATCGGTTTAAAACGTACGAGCAACAACATAAAAGTTTGTACAAGAATGGGATACACCGTTGATAAGTCCGCTTAGCTTTTAATCACCCTGTAACACATTTCCAAGGCTACAGCAGAAATAATGAGTTGTTCTTCAGCTCTGGGATTTTTGTTCCATTAATTTTGGATTTGACAAGAGTGCGTGTGTATGTCTACTGCCGTGGGCGAAGTGTTATTAAATTAAACGTTACGGAACCACGTCGCGTCCTGCGTTAGTTTCTTTGGTCTTTAGAGGTCTGTCCAAATATCGGCGATGTTAAAACATGCAGTTCTGGGAATAGAATTATAGTAATGTAAGTATTTATTGCATCATACACAAAATGTTCGTGTTTCTCCCTTTAAACTCCTCTAGAAATATCAGCGTTTTAAAATTTTACTGTAATTGTGTTTCTAGGTATAACGCAAATAAAGTCTAAAATGTGAAACTTTGATTCTAATCATCTTTATGCCTGTTAAAAGTAAATGTAAACAGTAAAAATGAACAAAATGTCAAATTTATAACTAAATAGCCATATGTTGTAACTAAAATTGCATAAAGCTGATTAGTTCTTGTTTAATAATTATAATTAGGGATTCTTTTACACATAAATAAGTCCTTCTCAACGTGGAAATGCTGAATCAATACTTTGTGTTGCCTTCCCGAGCTTTTATTACGTCATCACATCGTCTGGGCATTGAAAGTATTACATGTTGACTTGGTCAGGCGAAATCTCACTAGAGCGCACCCTATGGATGTCTTCAGTTGGGTCTTTCTTATTTCTGGTGTTTTCTTTGCTACAGCATTGCCAATCACCTTCCAGCAGTTTTCAATGCGGTTGAGACCTGGACTGTTCCCTAGCAAATCCCTTGTTCCTAAAGAAAACTTCTACCCTGTAGCATAAAGTTGTAACTTTTATTATAATAATGTGGATGTATCATGAATATTGTAAAATAAAATGTATTGTACACACCAATTATTCTTATAAATAAGAAACAAATAATTGTAATCGTAGTTTAGTTTGGTAAAATTGGCCGTGTTTAAGCAAGGTACTCATTTATGCGGAGTCATCCTGGAAATTGCAATTTTCTGGTGATACAACCTGCCTCACAATTGCTGGCATTAAACTTTCCGTTAAAATGATTATGTTTGCATCTGCATGTGCTGTTCCCTCAACAAAATGTAACGCACCCACCACTTTGCTGCAAATACGTCCACCGACCGTGACACTCTCTGGCAACTTCCAAACATTCTGACAGAAATTCTCCGTCATTAAATGTTGAGTTATCTGAGAAGATGACTTTACTCCACATCTCTTCATTCCATTCCTTGCCCCATTCTCGTGGTGATTTCTTCATTTTAACTGTCAAAGGGGATTCTTCTTATTTAAATACATTTCAGTCTAATTAATAAATGACAACAAATTGTTAAACATTTCAACCTGATTAAATAGATTTAAGTTTTATTAAGAATAGCACCCCCTAATTATATACATTTCAACCTTATTAAGTACATTTCAGTTTTCTTAAATGCATGTCAACAAAGCATATTCGCAGTTTATGAAGCAGAACACACAGAGAAGTGAGTTTGTGTGCAGTGATGGCGATACAAGCTGGTATAATAATTCTGGTATTTGATCGCTCATCTCGGAATACTGGTAACAGTAGAAAAGCATTTAACCTACCAACTTAACAGTCCAGCTCACGGCAACATTTTGTATCTATTGTAACTTTATTTGTAGTTCATTTTTACCAATGCTGGAAGTTTGAGCTTCACGGGAAAACTGACGGATCGCTCAGGTCAACTACATATCAATCTTTGGTATGTTAGCCACAGAGCAGAATTTACTTAGAAACACAACTGCCGCGAAATTAATAATAAAATAGTGATACAAATATAAGAGGGGATATCAATCGTCAATACGACATTTCACAGCATTTATAAGTAGTATATTGTAAATAGGCTATGAGGTTTCGTGAATATATAAAAATGTTTTTTTAAATCTTTGTGGCGTTTCAACTTCCCGAAAGTTTGTACCAAATTATGCTTTGAATTTCTTTTATTGTAAAGAAATAGTTTGGCTTGCTTGTTTTAGTTTCTAAAAATGTGACTGTTATATTTCATATATCCATCGTAATTTTAGTGGGAAAGCAGGCTTGAAAGTCAAATAATAATTGAGCTTTAGATGGTCAAAGAAAGGAAAGAATTAAAAAAAAAATCTAGTTGGATAATGAAGATATATGTTGAGAAGTAAACACTTACAATAAATAACTTTATTTCCTGCTAGACGGAACAAAAGAAAATATAAACACATAGAACAAAAAGGAGAAAGCAACAATTTAGGCTGAGAGAAAAATTAAGACTGGTTCACATGCGAAGTGCAAAGCGATAGAAAAGTTTATGCACGGCAGCAAAAATGTGAGGCTTTCAGTGGGGGAACGGCTGTGTGAAACTTTAATATTATTACGTCGCTCTGTACGCGAGCAGGTCAAAAAATAAACTGTTAGCGTCATTTCTTCAGAACATTTCGGAACACAAAATTGCTTCTCATTAATACGTTTTTAGGAGTAATCCTGCATAGTACGACCGCTCTACCGTGACTGTTATAAGCTTCTGAAATGTATAGAGTGAGCTGTTTCAACCTTAGAAATAGAAGAAGACAAAATAACGGAAACTGTAACGTGTAAAGGCACAGAGAGCGCAGAATCCGTGACTACAAGTAAATCACCATGAAACATGGCTCCGTGTGCAGTGATGAGAAAGTGCATAACAGATGGGTCCCAGGCCTTGCAACTTTAGGAGTCAGGGGACTCCTGTTCAGAAACACTTCCACCTAAAGAGCGATGTTGATGACCTTTTAGGGTGGTGGTGAACAAGTTTAGGAGCTTGAAATGCATTTACATTAGTACTTTTTGTAGCTCATTTATAATGTAACATGGCTCAGTATACTTCCCACTTTGCCACCTTCCTGGCACCACTCCCGGACAGCTGTCTGAATTTCCTGCTTGTTGTCGAAGAGTTGAGCAACATTCCTCCCCTTTCGCCGTCTAAGCTGAGGCTCCTTGAGGAAGCAGCATGTCCATCTACTTCACTTTCTGGATGTTTCCACTGCATGGATTGGACTTTCTTCTCGGGTGTGTGGCTCTTCACCGGCTTCTCCTAAAAATCCAGATCTGCATTATACATTTCCAGTAGCAGATGACAGACTTTAATTTTATTTTTAATTTTTTAAACATGTTGTTGAAAATTCGTGTTTTTTTTTTAAATAACATTTTTGTTATTTATCAGTCGTTAGGCAGGCTTTTGCAATGCGCGGCAAAACAAAGAGAGAAAATAACTAAAGTGGCGGATCGCAATAAAACACAGACGGAGCAAACAAACAGATGAATAAAAACAGGTGAAGACGGAGGAGAGGTACAGTCTGCAACGACGTTACGCAAACTCTGTATGCGTTAAAAACTTTTTATGGTTAATAAGACAGGTTAATGATTCAGAACGGTACTAGCATGTATTGCTAGCCTACTTTTAGGAATACGAAATATATTCATTGCTAAGTCTGATTTTTTTTTTAAATAGAGTTTAATGCCCGCTTTACTGCACAGGCATAACAGGCGGTGATACTGATGATACATGACATGAAATGAATACATTGGGAAAGGATATTTTAAGGAAGGAAACGTTCCAAGCCTAAGTTTAGGGTACCTCCCCGGCATTTGCCATTTATGACGACTGAGGAAAACTGGAAAAAACCTCATCCAGGGAGGACGGTTTTGGCGGGATTCGAACCCCAGACCTCCCACTCACGAGTCCGCGCCTTAACGACCTCGGCCACCCGTGGCGGTCGTTGCAAAGTGGCGGTTATACAGAGTGGCTATAACTCCGAATCGATGCATGATGTACAGTATTCAGTAGTTCAGAAGTGTTGGTGTAAAATCAAAACAGACAATAAACAAATGTCATTCATTTTCCAAGTCGCATAAAAAACTTCAAATATCTTTAAGATAGGAAGAACACGGGATATTTCAACCCTAAGGAATAAAAATGAGGCGATTTAACCAAAGTTTAAGGTATATGTTCTGATCTTTGCACTTCGGGGTGTTGTAAACAACATTATAGAATGTTGCGATGTGGATATTCTGTGAGTGTACGGTCGGAAATCGAAGAACATATCTTACCCTTATCTGTTAGCAACTGACAAGAGCTTGGTGCACAATACGATCAGATACCATCGGCAGGAAGAAGCTCTTATAATTGGTGTCGGCTTCTATCCGTCTGCAGGGGCCTTTGTGTTGCAGATAGCAGATCTGCCTGCTCAAAATTGTACATTTTCGTTTTTAGTGTCAAAAGATCGACTTACTCGAAGTTTAATGTACATTTTGTTCTTACTTGAAGTTAAAACTGTTCTGATACAAAGGCCGTTTGGCATACAGGTCAGTCGCAATTTGCAATTCATTTTTTTATTCCAAAGCCATGATCTCGGCAACTATTTGGAAAGTCATGAAATTATAACAGACGCCACCATTGTTGCATTGTTTGAAAGATTAAGTGAAGAAAAAAGCCCATCTCGAAAACTAAGCGAATTCCTCACCAAGTTGAATAGTTTTTAAAATGAATATTTTAAGGTCTTGTTAAAAAATAAAATTAAATAAGTTATGCTATTACTGTGTGGTATTAGCGGAACAAAATTAGAATTCTTGCAATCCATAAGTATTACAAAAGAGAAACCCCAATATTATTATTGTTGTTGTTGAGATTAAACTACAAAAATTAATGGTATATTATTAATTAAATGAAATATAGGCGAAGCTATACTGTGTGGATATTTCTAAGCATGTTTAAATGTAACCATGTTTATTAACTGAGCCCTTGATATCATCTTTACATTCACTAAAATAGAGAGAAATAACAGAAAGTTTCGAGTTACATTGTGTATTTAAGATGTTCATATGTTTCAATAAAACAAAAACATGTTACTATTTAAAAACAATTGCAATGTACTAAGCAAATATACACAATCAACAACAAACAATCGAAAATTTCATCTATTTTCATTGGATGTTATTGTATTAAAAACATATAAAATGTAAATGCTTTCTGAAGGTTATCACAGAACACTCTTACATACAGATATAATTCTCAAACTCATATTAGATTAATGTTTCACATTTGCGATGCTTTTGTTAAATGTAAAACATATGTATCGCTTTAAATACAGTTTATATGTGGAGTTAAGTTGTTAATTTGTTTTAAAACAATATGGAGAAAATGAAACGCCAGAGCTTGTTTTAAATTTCGGTTTTCAAATAAATAGCTATCCTAATGTCCCGATTTTTCTAATTTTCAGAAACTATTTTCTTATTTCGTTTAAATGGTTTATATAGAGTTTCGTTGCTAAAACAAATATTAATGCCGCTAGAGCTATTTTTACAATTTGGGTTTGAAGTAAACTCCCACCCCTAGTGGTCCGATTTCCCTAATATTTTTACTATTTTATTTAAATGGTCCATATGGAGTTTCCTTTAAACAAAAAATAAAATTGCGGCTGCTAGAGCGATTTTTATATTTCACTTTAACCCCCACTAGTTTTTCAGGTATATTTCCATTCCTAATAGTCTGATTGCCTTAGTTTCGGAACTATTTTTATCAAATATACCGATTTTCATTGCGAAAAACAAAAAATTCGGTCAATAGAGTAATTTATCATTTTTTACAAAAAATTCGCATTAGTTTAACTTCCACTCCTAATAGCCTAGTTTTGCTGAGAAATCGTTTGTTAAATGATGGTTATACGCCCAGTTTCGTTGAGAAAAAAAGTTGTTAACAGACAAACACATGCACACACATATTATACACTATCCCACACTTTGACAGTCGTAATGTCAGAAATTCCTGTTCTCAAATTTCAAATTTTGAAAACTCACCACGTTCGGGAAATTTCGAATCAAATCCCTTGGAAAGGATAAGTTTTATTTTATTTTATTTTATTTTTTTCCGGTCACATAAATGCACCTTTCCTTTCCAAGAATTTTTCGCTCTTCAGTTTCATCCCGTTAGCTCTGTTACAAAGTCGCAAGTGCCAAGGCGAGGCGGGCTGGTGCGGTTGCACGATGGCTTGCGCTTTGCAAAATGTCTGCCCTGTAGTGTGATTTAAAAGTAGCTCCTTTTGATGGGATCGAACTCCTTCGTGTGATGCTCCATCTGCAAATAATGTTAAGCATTCTGTCTACCCTAATCTCTTTCTCTCAAAAATTACAATGAATAAAAAATACTTCTTGCCTAACTGTTTAAAATATCATCACAAAGTTGGTTGATATAGAAATTTGAAAACGAGAGTTCATTTGTTTGCCCCAAAGGGAACGGTGCGTGGATGGACAAACTGTTGCCTGTTAGCCGCGTTCCACCTGTTGCTATTGCTTACCCCGCACACTTGTAACCCAGGGATGGGCGCCTGGAACTTGCAGTTTTCACTTGTTTAGGAGAGCGACGTTGACATCAATTTCCTGAACTGTTTTATACACATTGTCGTGTAAGTAATGCCGTCTTTATTTTAAATGTGTTCTGACAAGAAATTAAAATAATGTTCAGTGTAAAGGGATTAGATTCCATAGTCTTCAGACATTATTTGTTATCCCGGAACTATAGCGGTTTATGCATTTTACCCACTTCCACGGTTTCAATTTTTCGAAACTGAAATGGGCCGTGGATATCGTAACAGCTGATAATCTGAAGGCGCAAGATCAGAGCTGTATGCTTGTGCGATCACTTCCAACCCCTGGTTTTTCGGACGGTATAGGGTCTAGCATTGCCCTAATGCAAGAGAACTGTATTTCCATTAACTAATCCTGTCCCGAAACTTCATCAACTCGTTCAAGTTGTTGAAGGTAAAACTTTCTATTGACTGCACGCTCCTTTGAAACAAGCTCCTAATGAATCACACCTTCAAAGTTATATTCACGTTTGCTACAGTCATTTTATATGGTTTTAACTTAAACAATAAATAGCTCTTTGCACAAATGCCTGTTTGTTGGAAAGATGTGAAATTTTAGAAGGAGTTCTCCAAACGATGTCATTTTGTTTCATACCGTACGCTGTTTGTTAGGTTTCTTAGACTCAACACTGCCCCTGGCCTATGCATGCAGCACGACTTGCAACTTTTACACCAGGAAATCTTTCTTCAAATCGTCTTTGAACTTGAAAACACACTCGTAATAATGAACTGAATTGAAAAAGTAGCCAGTCGACGGCGAGAACCACATGTGCACACGCTTATTGAAAAAGCTCCGCAAGTAGTTTCATAGTTCATTGATCGCTCCGTACTGTGCCCGTAGATCGCAGTGCGATATTGTGTTATGTTTTGACGGTTCTCCACTTAGAAATGAAGCGATGGGGCTTGCAAACCTCCAGTTTGATTTGGTGTTTGCCACTCCTGCTCACTGAAAGAAGGAAGAACAAAATTTAATTAGAAAATAACAGAAAAAGACAATATTTATAATACAAGTGTTTAAACTGTCCTTAATGTATCTACAATATTTTTAGGCAACCCTTAATATTTATAAGCAAATAAAATGTATTGCAGTTATTTTGAAAACTTGCACTGAAATAGTTAGCGTATTTCTCACAGAGTGCAGCATGGAAAAAGCTACGAATATCGCAACTATGATAGCGGTTAATCGGGGTAGAGGTGCAAATTAAAGCTTCATCTTTTATATAAAATACAAAATTACTGTATAAAAATCATTTTATCCCGCTGAAGGAAGCTTTCGTATGCATATGAAAAGAGCTGTTATTGATTTTCTTCCAGCCTGACACCATTCTAGTAATGATTACTGATGTATGTGATACTCGTGTAGCCGACTTCTGAGATTGGACTACGTTACCCAAGGATAAGAGCCGAGAGTAGTATAGGATAGGACATTCTGCAGAACAGCATTTGCGAAGGAAGGAATGTTGCTACCCGAGAATCGGATGAACGCGCTTGAGCGTACACATTTCTACAGAAGATTAAGTCTCATAAACTGGCGGTTGTCCTGAAAACCATCCTGGTCCACCACCAGGTAGTCCGAGAAGGTCAGGAAAGAAACGTTTCATAAAGCAAGCCAGTGCCACACCGCACCCCACCAGCCCTCTTTGCCTGGTGCTCCCGACCCTGTAACTGATGTCTAAGAGACCAGGAGTATCCAAAAGATGGCCAGTCCAACGTGTATTGAGTTCCAAGTTGGATGATGATTCGGTCGAGTGAGCTCGCAAGTTTCCTGGGAGGAGAAACTGGCTCGCTATGGAGTCGAACCCGGTCCTTTCCCTTAGGAAACAGACAATATATATATATATAGATATATATATATATATATATATATATAGATAATTGCAAAGTTGATAACACTGGAGCAATGTCTTGTTTGAGAGAGCTTTGTGTCATTTTCACAACAAATTAAAGCCATCTTCAGCAATAACGTAAAAAAGTGAATGATTAACCGCTATGTCAGGCAAGCAACCGTGTTAATAGCAGTGTGGGAAAATCTCTAATTGTATATGGGTTGGCAAGCCTGCAGGACAGTCGAACGTCGTTTATCAAAACGTCGTCGCCAATGTTATTATGTTTTGGAATGCAGATAGAAATCTCGGCTACCAGTGTTACGGCAGATGTGTATCGGCAACAATGTGAAGGCCTCTCCGGCTATAATTGAAAATCTCTCTGCTTTTGTTGCGTCTCAGGACAACCTGCTGCGGAAGAAGAGCGTAAAGAACAAAGTGAAGAGGAGAGGTAGAGGAAGAAGAAAGTTGAGTAAATTTAAAGATTCGGTTTCGGTGAGAATTGCAACCCTCCAAATTTTCTCTACTTTTATTGTTAAAGGGGGCATGGAAAAAGAAACAAATTATTCAAGGGAAGTCACCCCTGGTTACGTCTTGTTGCTAGGGAACTCAACCAAGCAAGTCCTATTGTTCTTTTGTTTTCCGGAAGGGTTCTCACGGAAACCATACGTCGTCTTTACTTTCACCCTCCTTCTTACGTCTGTCGCACACCACTCATCAAGTGGACGTAAGTAGCGCACATCTGTCCAGCGGCGGGTGTAATGTTCCAACATTTCAAATGTTGCAGTTTATAAACAAAGAGAAACTACCAATACAGCATTTCGATATAAACGTCAGGCCCACCCTAATACGGTGAGCTGAGGACTGGAAGCGATACCGCACCCGTTGATTACTCGCTGCTTATCTTTCTTTTAACTATTCACAATTAGATAAAATATTTCAATGCTAGAAAAGCAATAAAAGTTTAAAACAGGCATAATATAAAGTTATTTTCATACTAAATTATACTGTGGATTAAGGTTTTATCAAATTACTAATTAAGTGGTCTTGCCTGTGAGCATCGCTCTTCAAGTTTTGAGAATGGACAACAAAGAGTTGTAATAAGTCAGAGCAGAAATAAGCAACTGTGCTATTCCGTGTATGTGTAGGCGGGTGTTGCTGCGCCAGACGGGATAGATCTCAAGCGAGTTGTGTTATTGCGATTTTAAAGTCGGTTTATAGGAGAGAGACTGCCTTGTTGTGTATTTGGCCTCCGCAGTTCACTATTTATCGATGCTACTCCCTCGAACATGAAGACCGCTACAGTAGCAACGGATGAAAACAGAACAGAAGAGCGTCGCTGTAATTATCTTATTCAAGAAGCCCTGAATGTGAAAACAATCTTCGAAGAAAAACCTCATGTCAAGAAACTCTGCATTTTTCGAATTCCCCACCATCTCACAATTAGTAGAAAAAATTACCTGTGTCAAAAATGTCGGAAATGTTTGATGAAGGAGGATTAGAGAGCACATTTAACACTATGACAGACGAGGAAAGCTGGATGATCAGAAACTAAGCAACAGTCATCGGCCTGGGTGTTCCCAGGAGAGAATCCTGTAACATGATGATCTGCTCTTTCATCTCAACTTGTGTTTCTCTTGGGGAACAAAACACTCATTACCCACGGTACACCGCAAAATTCTGTGCCAAGTCCTGCTAAGACTGTTGCATCAAGACAACGCCTCTGCCCATAATGAGCTGAATACAACTCAATTTCTGCAGGCATCCTTCATACAGTCTAGGTCTGACTCCATGCGCCTTTTTTCTATTCCCAAAAATAAAAGAAAAAACTCGTGGTCAACGATTTGAATGATCTGAGACCGCAGTAGATGCGCACGAAGAACATATTTGCACCATATCCAAATAAGTACGGCGTTCAGCGTTGTCAAAATGGTTTGAGCCGAAGATACGCTGTATAGAATGCAGTGGAGATTGACTTGTATAACACATTGCTCGACCTTGCTCCAAGCGACATCATCTTTCGGGCGAATCTTTATTTTCAGCAAGGGAAGTGACCGCCTGATTCCAACAGCAGCCCAAAGAATTTTATGCTACTTGTGAAACGGTGCCTCAATGTACAGGGAGACTGATATTTTAAATGGATATTTAAGACAGATGTACCAACCTAAAAAACAATTATCTTACCAATTGCAGGGCCACCTATTGTGGAGGCCTTGAATTTTTCAAGCTGTAGTGTTTTTATACTGCATTTTTAAAGCAATTTGATATTTTCATATCGGTTGCATGCAATACAATGTCATTGCAGAAGTAAAGCCTTGAAACTAAATTTTGGCAAGTCTGGGATCAATCTGACACAGTAATAAGTGCAGGACACGTTCTAGTAAGTACTGCTGCAATAAAGTGACATTGCTAGCGACTATAGCAAGGGAATGATTGCATCACTTAAATTCCTTTGAGGGAGGAAATGTCTCTACGCCCTTCCTCCCAACTGTACATAACAATGCTGCTATCGACCCTAAGACATTTAAACCCTTGCGTGACGAAGTAAGGAAGGAAATGCGGATAAATTAAAGTAGATAAGAAAATTGGTAGTCCAGGAAGAGAAGGGGGCAGGTCGTTCTTGAATAAGGAAGCGCAGTGATACGTTAACAAAGATTGTTAAGACAATAATATCGCCATGGCTGAGATGTGCCATATGTTGAACAGCAGGTGCTGCAGCACGGAGGCTTCTGCACACGATCCAGTCGTAATAGTAATAGAAACCCTTGCTTATTTGCGAGGGCTCTTAAATGAAAAGCTCTCTCTGTTCTCATCCTCATAATTTTGATGGTCTTCTCAAAGTAGTCTCCGTTGGATGCTATGCGCCTGTCTTAGAGTTTCTGCCAATCTTCAAACACATGCTGCAAGTCACACGGGGCTAAATTTGCGCTTTAGGGAAGGCAAGCAACATACTACTGCTTTTTGTCGCACGGAAATATGACGTTGCAGAGTTTTCAGGAAATCTCTGTAATATTATCAGTACAGTTGTATGTACAAGTTCGAGATGCAGGTAAATCATTCCTTGAATATCGATAAATGAGATGACCATAACTTTCCCAACAGAAGCAAACACTTTTGCTTTTTTAGGTGTTGTTGATGATGAAGATATTTCATTAAGAGCAGTGCTGATCGAAATGATGCAGACAAGTTTCATCAGTAGTTGCAGCTACCAACGTGTGGATATCACCCAGTGAAATGTTCAGACTTTCTGAAAGTGTTCTTAATGTTATTCCTCGATCCTCTCTCACAATGACAGCAGCGGCGTTGAGTTTTCTTCTGTTAGAGCACAAACTGGAGCACCGTGTACACCTTCCTTTGAACTTGATTGCCTCTTCTCATTAAACATTCTGAACATCTTCGAGCTATCCTATAGCGAAGAACAAACTCTCCATATGCCTCAGCTGAAGATTTGTTTAGACAAAAGCAGTATATTCTTCGTTTGGTGTCACCTCCATTTTTCTTTCGGAACTGAACAGGTCTCAACGTGCACACCTTTCATAGGCAGAAATTGAAGTAACAGCAACGTAACTAATATCATGTATATCTAATGCTAAAAAATTTCAAAGCTAGAAATTATGCCTGTAAAAAAATCATGATCATCCTTGACTGAATCAGTTCCTTGTTTGCCACTTTGGAGAGGAAAGAGGCAATCCTGGTCTGGCTATTTTCGTGGTTTCCTTTGGTTACTTAGGCGAAAGCTGCAATGCATGTTTACATTCCGCGAATTTTTCGCTCTCCCATTTCATTCACATGGTCGAAAGTGTCAGGACGACGTGGGCTGGCCAGGTGTGATGGAAAATGTTCTGGGATGCAAGCGGATATTCTGAGTAGCTTGAACAGCTCACCTGAAGCCACTATGGAAGCATGTACATTGGACAGGTAACAGTTTTCTCCGCAAGAAAAATGGGCCGTGCACTTTTGACGAAGAAACAGCACAAAACACATTGACTTTAGTGGAATCACATACGTGTTCTACCAAAACATTAAGTTTTTTGGTGCTCCAAATACATGCATTATGATGATTCACTTTGCCGGGCACATGAAACGTGGCCTCGTCATTAAAAATCAGTTTCTCAGCAAAACCATCTTCTTATAGCCTCCTTTGAAAATCAACACAGAGTTGAAAACGACGATTGTGATCCTGCAACAGCCGTATCCGGCATGGTTTCACTTTAAGTCGTTGACGTTTAACACGCCAGGCAGTTGGCTGCGGAATCTGAAGTTGGCTCGCACGAGGTGTCGACATTTTAATATTTCTCGCACACGCTCAACGGTCTCAACCGACACTCTTGGCGGGTCTGTTCATAGTTCATTACACAAGCAGCCAGTTGCTTCAAACTTTTTATAGCATATACGAATTGTTTTGACTGTAGGCAAATCTTGTTGCTGTTTCGTACGAAGCTGTCGTTGCACCGTCACAACGGACTCGCATTTAGCGAATTGTAACACACAGAAATCTTCATATGTAACAGTGTCCTCCAGCGGCTAAATATAAAACTACGCCATGACACCTATTATGAATGCAAAGTTCGCCAGGTACTTTTTCCATTGATGTAAGGGGTTTTGCTATGTCCTTCATGGTTTCTGTTCTATTGACCCCCTAAACCAGAGAAGCAATTTAGATTCATCCTGTATATAACACAGTTTTCGAGAAACAGCTTAACCAGCTGTCTAGAAACTGCAAACTAAAAACAATGGACACGCCGAACCCTGTCACTGCTAACAGCACAAGACATTTCCAGTAATGATCGGCTGTAGGGGACTCGCACCAATTTGCGTGTGCTATGTGAAAGATAATGATATACGGAGTCAAGAAATGGGGTGCAGTTCTTTTCTTGTATGTTTGCCTACTTCCTTAAACTTAAGTCACCCCTTGCCATCTGTTGGTCTGTCTGTGAGACGCTTTTCTTAAGCCAAGAGTGACACAAGTCACGCGAATATACGCCGTTGTAAAGTGCTGGAGAAAGAGAGCATTTATAAGGTGATCAATATGGTTGTATCGGTTTCAGACAAAGCTTTTCAAAAATCATGTTTTGAGCAAAATAATATGTTTAGTATTAAATATGGCATACATCACTACAAACATGAGGGGAAATATGAATTTGTGGGCGAGGAGGGGGGGATCAATCAAAAGCAGTTTCCAGATTATAAACAGAAAACGTAACATATATTAGAATCAGTCATTTAACAGATGTGCGTGTAGAAGAGTGTAGCTAATCTTGTCCTATGGGAAGGAACTGCGGTCCGCGAGGCTCTCCCGAGGGGCATTCAAAAATTTTTGTAACCAGCCTATCCATTGTTGGACAATAATGCCTACAAAAATGCAGGCTATCCAAGTATGCATAAGTACAAGTTTAAACTCGCATAGTCACTATCGTACAGTCTGTTGAGTTGAGTCCTGGTGAAAAACCATGAATATTTCTAAAGAAAATTTTACATTCTACATTTTCACGCACTATAAGCTGGTGAAAGAGCGAAAAAACCTTCACTGTTCATGATTATCAAGTGTATTCATTTGATATCATTACAAGATGATTCGATCATTTGAAGAAGGTCGAGAGACTTTGAAAGATAACCCTCGCTCTGACCGGCCTCGGGACGCTGTGAATGAGAAGGCATTTCAAAGAGTGAGGAACTTGGGGAAGGTAAATCGACATATTACTGTGAAATGCTAATTATGGAAGCGAGTATCAGTGTTGGCAGCATTGACAGTATACTTCGTAAACATTTAAAGCTGCGAAAAACCTGTGCAAAATGTGTTCCACGTTCCCTAACCAATGAAGAGAAGATGTGCAAGGAAACTGCTGAGCATGTTTACAGCAAATGGTCATAAACTTTTGACAGATACATGTACTGGTGATGAAAGTTGGTTTCATTTCTATACCACCCCAAATAAAACTCAGAACTGCGTGTGGTAAATGAGAATGACCCAAGACCAGCTTTTCTTCAACAAGGTTTTCGTTCTCGGAAGCGAATGTTCACTGTGTTCAACTATGAAGTAGAGGTTGACTGTGTGTCGGAAGAAATGACAATCAATGGAGAATACTATGACACTTATATTTTGTATCTTTATTTGGAGAGCTGAGGCGGCGGCGTCCAAAGACGGAACTTTAAGGCTGTTGCTTTTGCACGACAATGCATCTCCTCACAGAACAGTAAATTTGAGGAAACTAGAAGTCGCCAAAGTTCAGTTGTTTGACCATCCACCCTACAGCCCTGTCCATTCACCGTGCGACTTCTGGTTGTTTCCTGGAGTGAAATCTTGCATTGCCGATAAATATTTTAAATGGGTGCAGGACCTTTTTCTAGCCAAATATTCAGCTCTGTTGTCAGTGAGTGTCAGTCCGAGTACCGTAGTGCTTTTGACAAGTGGTTGCACTGTCTACAACTGTGTTTGGAGAGAAGAGAGGAGGAGCGTACTATGAAGGATTGTCCGGATAAGTCGGTAGCTTGTACTTTAAGGTGACACTTGCAAAACGTTTTGAATGCCCCTTGCAAAAGGTTTAACGCGAACCAATATAAACACTGTGAAAGAATCTTCATAACCGTTTTCTAAACTGAATAAATGGACTACTGAATTTAAATAAGGTCATTTTTCCTCTTTAATGATGAATATATTGGATATCCGATAACTACAACAACCGAGGAAAACATCGCAAAAAATACAATGTCATATTAAAGAATCCACGAGAGAAGGTACAAAGGCATTCTGATATTGCAAATATCTCAATAGAGCTGCAAAATATTTCAGCTCACGGCCCTTTAAATGCCGATCAGAAACGGATCCTAACTAATATTTCTCATGAGTAATTTGGTCATCCATGTTGATTATTCAAGAATTACCTACCATTATCTTCCAGAAATGAAACCGCAGTTCAAACAATGAGCGCATTTGAAAGGTGGTTTTCCACCACATAGTGCATCCGCACTTCTCTACTTGCATAAATCGCTGCTGCATGCCCCATACTCACCAGTTCTAGCAAAAGCATACAAAGGCTGTTTATAAAGAATGATATTCCTTAATGTACCGGCCGAATTTGATCCACGAACTTTGGGTCAATTGTAAATAATACTAAAAAGGCAAATAGATTTTCTTAAAAGGCATACTCCTTCCCAAAGCTCAGGCGAGGTTACAAAGCGCGACCGATAATTGGCTGACAATGAGAAAATTAAATCGCCAAACAAGTGGAACGAAAATGTTTAACTGAAGTTCAGAAGTATTAACAGCACCCTCTGAGCCTCGCAACTTGAGAACAAACTCACCAACCGAAACCAACAATTGACTGTTAATGAGAAGGGTAAGTTGCGCTTCGGTTGTGCTGAGATGACGTCCATGCAAGTGGAACGAAAGTTTACCGTTCACAATTTTCTTGCTCTACGTCGTACATGACGGCTGTTCGGAAATTGCTGACGCAGTTCTACTATTTATTTTTATTTTTTTTCAACATGTTCCACCTTTCAACTTAATACGAGGGCTGTTCAATAAAGATTACAGTCTCTGTAGCCTTGTGATTAGCGTGTCTACCTGCAAATACCGAGATCCATAGTCAGTTGACTGGGTAAGATTTTTTATATCAAAAATAAATAAATAAAGCTCTACTCATCCTTGTAATTTTGATAATTTCACCCAGTAGTCCCCGTTGTTCTAGCCTTTCTGCCAGTCTTCAAAGAAGGTAACAGTCCTTCAGAATCGCCTCCTACTTCTGGTGAAGGAACATGCCTCCCATGAAGTTGTTTCTTTACTGTGGAGAAAGGAAATGTTGCGTGGGGCTAAATCTGGACTATAGTGAGGGTGAGGGACACACTTTTTTGTTGGGGGCGGGGAAATACTCAGCAATAACATAGCATCCAGCTTGTTATGTTTTTGAATCTGTGTAGTCAAGTTTCATCAGCAGTGACTACTTTTGAAAGAGAATCCGCATCTTCCTATAACATCATCCTCAAGTTCATGCTAACACACCCATTAAAATGTCCAGAATTTCTATAAGTATGCTTAATGTTATTCCACGATCCTATCTCAATGAAAAAAAAAAGTGTTTCGAGCTATGTTCTAAAATTTCTCGGCCTGACCAAGAAAATACAAGATTTAAGAGAAATGTTTTTATTTTATTTTTCAACATAATGACCTTGTAAATCAAAGCATTTACGACTTCTCAGCTTTTAATACCCTCAGTAAAATTTTGTCCATTTGTCTGAGCTTCAGTCTCAACATTTGATGTGATTCTTCGTGTACCCAATCATTTCTTCAGGTTTGGGAACTAAAGTAATCTCTGGGAGCTGAATCCGGCAAATATGGCGGATGTGGAGGCAAATGGAAACGAAGGTCATAGTAGTTTTGCAGCAACAATTCCAGACGTGTGTAAAGGCGCATTATTGTCGTGAAAGAGAACTTTATCGCAAGGTGTGAACGTTTATCCTGATTAGCATCCTTCAGTTGATCCAGTAGTGAAGCGTAATGGTGGTAGTTCTGTCCTTCTGAAGGAAGTCTACGAGCACCAACCACGAGAATCCCAGAAAACCGTAGCCGCGAGTTTTTCTGCAGATGGAACCGTTTTTGCTTTCTTTGGTGCACTTTCACCTGTTGCCACACACTTTTTGACTGTTCCTTTGTCTCTGCTGTGTAGTGATGGACACATGTTTCATCTACTGTCATGAAACGTGGGAGAAACTCATTGAAATTGCGTTTAAACACTCTTACGGAATATTCATTAGAATGCGTTTTTATTCATTGTTAACAAACGTGCGCCCATGGAGCGGAAGCTTTCTCATACCCAAAATTTGGTGAACACGGCCTGTCGAGGTATTTGCAATGTCATCCTGCTCGTGTATCTTCAATCGGCTGTTATTGAGTATCGGGTTGTCTAAGCAGTTTTGAGAGTTGATCATCTTCTGTTGTGGTTAAGCCCTTCAAAACGAAGTGCTTTATCACAGCTCGTATTTCAGTTTTATCCATTTTGTAGAAAATGTTAATACTAGTTTTTTATCATGATCCTTACAAATAACAATAACAAATAGCCTGAAACTTTGCAGCGCACTGTCTAATGATTGATACTTGACAACTATCATAGTAATTTGGCCATCTTGAGGACATCTCCGAGTCAGACCGAGAACTTTTAAAACACCCCCGTCCTATGTTTTCTTCCTTTAGAGCACAAACTGCATGTCTCTTTGAAATTGATTGTCTCACCCCTTTAAACATTTTAAGCCATCTTGAAGCGGTGCTATAGGGAAAAACATCCTTCGTTAGGCCTCCTGTATAGACCTCAGGTGAAGATTGCAAAATATCAGAGTAGCACGTTATTCGTCGCGTCATCTCCACAGGCGGGAACCGGAAGTAAATTTCCATAATTTGGGAAGAAAATATGAAGAAAGAATTTTTATAGTGCTACAAATAAGGTCAGTAATATTGGTTCATGCTGCTGGAAAAAGGGTGTCTTAAATCTAGACTTGTTCCATCACCGATTAAAAGACATACATAAAATGTATCACAATCCGTGTTTCCAGGAATTAAAAAAACAACAACAATTTTGTTGTAAATAAACAATTACATTAAATTTACACAGAGTATTTATTGCATGAGTTCAGTGAGTTATAAGGCGCATGGAAAGTGCACGTGTTCAGAAGGCCATGACTTCCCCCAGAAATACGTTACGAGTAGCAACAATAAACCGTTACCCTTCAATTAGTCAACAGTCTTACCATATGTCGCAGAAGATGTCGACATCCAAGAAGAAGAAGCAACAACTGCCGTTCTGACCACTTCATTATACAGAACCATATGGATATCACCTGTCTTCTTTTGTAGCGCACTTCCTTCCTTCCTTTCTTTTTATTTTCCTTTCTTTGCACAAAAGCGGTTCATTTTCTTCGGCACCGATGTTAACAAATCTGTGGCTTTCTTTGAGCCCAAGCCTGGCTGATAACAGGAATGTTTCGCTTTTTAGCAGTCATTTTATTTTAAAAACCTACCAACGAGCGGTTTTCTACTCCATCTGGGGGGAACTGAAACAGCAGACATCAAAATGCACGTTTCTTTTTGCTTTTTTAAACTTTTATTTTAATAAAAATAGTTTACAACATTTTTGCAAATTTAATGAAATATTACTATTTGGTTATTGCTTTTAGTTTTTTTATATAAAGTTTGCTTCAGTTTTGTTATTTTTCCGAACTACAGCATGTCCGGTAGAATCACTATCAATAAGAAAGTGAACATTCCTCACTCAGTTAAGTTAAAAATATGATTTTCGTCTTATCTTGGGTAGAAACTCTCCAAATTTTGTAACACTGAAAATTATGACGCAAATGCGCCTGCGCGTGATATGACAACACATAGAATTAAAATGACGGAATTCACAATTCAGCAGAAAGTGAAATGTTGTTATTGGTTAGCAGAATTAAAGTTCCCAATTGCAGTGCAAAGAAGTGAAAATTGCTCCGGAGCGTCATACCATTGTGAAATGGCATAATTAGCTGTTAGAAACAGGTTCGTGTCTGCAGCTAAAGTTGAAGATGTTAGCATTTCAGCGCAACCCGCAGAGATCAATTGGGCGGACCAATTCAGTACACAAAAGGCCGAGGAAAACATTGTTACAGTCGCTTAACATTTAAGGACATAGAGTTAGAGATTGCCAACAGTATCGAAATTCCTGCACAATTATCTTCATGTCAGGAAGGGTTCGTTCCGTTGAGTGCCGCACAATTTGACCGAGACACAAAAGCGCACTCTCGTCGAATGGTGTGAAGAAACGCTGCAGAGATTCGACGGAGGGAGCTCAAGGCCTGTTTCTGATGTCATCATGCATGGTGAAACATGGATTTACATTTGACCCGGAGACCAAAAGACAGTCGGCAGTCTGAATCTTTCCAGATGACGGTCCGCCACCACAGACCTGCAGAAGTTTCGACAAGCTGTGAGAACGTCGTGCAAGGTCAGGGCCTGAGGGGGACCCTGCTTCACTCACATGGGTGACATCACCGTCTAGTTGCTGGCGTGCACAGAAGTCAGGCTCATGACACATCCACGCTGCAGTCCTGACCTGGCTCCTTGGTGCTACTTTTTCTTCCCAAAGGTAAAAAATCGCATGCGAGGAAAGCGATTTTCCAGCCAGGAAGAGGCCGTGACTGTATATAAAAATGAACTCTTCAACCTGAGGAAAATGAATGGCAAGGGTACTTTGATAAGCGGTTTTTGAGGACGGCAGAGTGTATAGAGTGTGGAGAGTACTTTGAAAAGATGCAATAGTTGGAGTTTGACGTGTTTCAAAACTTTCGTAGTGATCCTCGTACTATCTGCACTTGAATATACGGCCTTAACGACCGATTTGTCCCAGTACACAGTCGCACTCTGCCGGCCCGTAAATAAAGTAACCTCACTGTACGATCTTTTATAATTTCAGTTATTTAGAAACTTCACCCTTGCGCACCTTTAAAGATACCAATATCTTAAAATAATAAAACCGAAGGAAGATGTGGCAACATCGTACATTTTTATAAACATTTAGTGCTGCGAGGTTGCCAGAACCACCCAGTACACAGTCGCACTCTGCCGGCCCGTAAATAAAGTAACCTCACTGTACGATCTTTTATAATTTCAGTTATTTAGAAACTTCACCCTTGCGCACCTTTAAAGATACCAATATCTTAAAATAATAAAACCGAAGGAAGATGTGGCAACATCGTACATTTTTATAAACATTTAGTGCTGCGAGGTTGCCAGAACCATCTCCGGAATTCTAATCATTTACTTTTTCCTTCCAGCAGTTGACACTAGTGCAATACATTAATGTCACCTTCCCAAGCCTTGTCAGTCTTTGGTTATGTGCACCAAACAAAGGCCGCCAGTAACCAGGCAAATAAATAAATACAAAAAATATCGACTCTAATCGATAGTAATCGTTGTTGCAAACGATTGTATGCTGCTAGTTATTTGTAGGACTTCGGGGCATTTCCAATTGATCGATAGGTAGAATCGCAGGCCTGACAACTTCTCGTTACTTGTCACACAAGAAGAGAGCTTGGCATTATTTATCTAGGCGGTTACATTGTTAACCGAACGTTATCGGAACAGCGCGATTGTTGCGCCGCTCCTCCTGACAAATTTATTTGAGATGGCGTGTTTTACGAAGTACGGCAAACAGAGAACAAACGAGAAGAGATGCTGCGTCTCCATGGAAACCACTTCCTAAACAGGAGAAGCGCATGCAAAGCGAAAACACTTGTATACTCACATTGTTACCAGCTCCCACAGATGTTCCTTCTAGGTTCAGCGGTAATCAATAAGCGGCCTGCAGGCCACCTGCGGCTCTCAGTTCCATTTGTTCACTATTATTATTATTATATTATTATTATTATTATTATTATTGTTGTTGTTGTTGTTGTTGTTGTTAATTCCATGAGCATTTTAATATATCTGTATCTCTTGCAGTGGAGCGCTGTTCAACAATGCAGCCTTTTGAAACAATAGCAAAAGTTACATGTTGGGCGGCATGATTCCATTTGCACATTGTCGTCCGGATAGAAAGTTGTTTGCTCCAGAGTAGTGCTAATTAATGACTTTTTTGTTTTTTTTCTAAAGATGAAAGGCGAAAATAAAGCGTGTAGAATATTTTAGATTAGCGTTCTTCTAAAGCACTACCGGAAACAGATTATAAAGTTGCTGCGACTCGAAGACTTGTGAAGTGGAGGTGGTGAGCGTTTCAACAATAGAGAACAAAACACTAAACATTTACCACGTCCTGGAAGATCTAAGGTATGAAATATAGGGAGAGCTTTGGAAGAAAGTTTACAGAAAGTACTTGTAGGATATCAGAAGATAGCATACAGTGCCACATTATGAACATTAAAAAATCTTACAGAAGCATAGATCTTTACATCATGAAATGGATATATTTCATTAGCATAATTGCACAGTTCATGGATGATAGATTTATCAGAGAACTACGGGGATAAGTCCATAGGTTTCCGGCCTAAACCTTTTCTAGGTATGATAAAAACAAAAACTGTATTTCACTTTTCAATATAGTTGCTCTTTATTGCAATAAACTTCTCACATTGAATTAACAATTCAATCCCCCCCACCCCCAATAGCCCCAGTCTTGTCTGCAAAATGGACATAAACAGCACCCTTCACTTCTTCCTCACACTTAAATTTCCTTTCTCGAAGGTCCTTCTAGAGTTCTGAAAATAGGAAATAGCAACTAGGAGCTAGTTCTGGGATGTAGGGTGGATGATCGATCTCCTTGAAGTCACATTTCTTCACAGCTTCCTTTGCTACATGAGCTGTGTGCGCAGACCCGTTGTCGTGAAGAAAGCGCACACCACCACTCAGCTTTCCTCGCTTTTTCTCTTTGGTGGAAGCACGTAGTCTGTGCAGTAGGGCAGCATAGTACTCCCCATTTACTGTGGTGTTCCTCTCCTTGAAGTCAACGAAGAGTATTCGTTCACAGTCCCAAAAGATTGTGGCCATGATTTTCTTGGTTGACTGATAGACCCTGGTTTTACAGACGGTGCTTTGCCAGGTTTACACCTGCTGCTCCATTGATTCTCTTTTGGACAAGAGATCATAGTAGAGGACTATAGTTTCATCTCTTGTAACAACTTCTCTTGGTTTGCACAACTTCTCTCTCGTTACCACGTCAGACTCCAAAAATGTCTGAAAACAGATGTCTCGTTGCTGCTGTTGGACTGAGGAAAGAAGTCTAGGCACCCATCTTGCATTAACCTTAATCATGTTTAAATGTTCATGAATAATTCGAAGGACTGTTTTAGAAAGGCAACCTTGCTGCTGTTTCTGTAACTCAGAGCCGCCGGTCTCCCATAATTTCTGCTTCCACAAGAGCGATGTTTTCAGGAGTGAGCACCTGCAAGGGCCGACCTGCAAGCACTTCGTCTTCAATGCTTTCTCGACCCATTCGAAAAAGTTTGGCCCATTCTTTTGCTGTAGAATATGACGGGGATGTTTCCCCAGACCGTCCAACTGCTATTTAATTTCATTTGGAATAAGTCCTTTTGTAAAGAACTTAATAACAGCACGATACTCCATTTTAAACATGTCACAATCTTCTACACATAGCCTTCTTTATGCAACCATATCTGAACAACTGAACACAGCGGAGGGGAAGTTAGAGCTGCAATTATTTACTTAACGGATAAGGTATGACACCAGATAAGGGTTGTGTGAAGGCGATAATCCTTATCGGCAAGGGCGGAAACTTGTGGACCTACCCTCATATCTTTTTATGAAAAATGGGTATATTACCGCAACAGTGACTCGAACCTCGTCAGCCTGCCAAAGTCATCGCTGAACAAAATCAGCTCGGCCCCAAAGTAATGTTATGTGTCTGGTGGTGACTCACTAGGAGTTTGTTCCAAATGTGCGAATCTTTATTCTCAACAACTGGAACAAGTTCATGAAGTTTTGAGACAGAGATACCCAGTATTAGTTAATTGATATTGAGTTATCTTACAGTAGAACCCCACAGGCTCAAACAACCAGAGACTGCATGGAATCGCGCCATCTTGCGCTTTCATCATCTGTGTAGATCCAATGCCCATTTCTTGCAAGGAAGCTTAGACATAGAGAGAAAGAGACCGCGCTAAAATATTACTCAAGACTATTTGACCTTTTACTTTAAAGATTAATTTAATTTCTTGTCAGCGTGTAATGCAAATTAGGCTTTGACATTACTTATGAGACGGAATCTTTCACACACGTGTCATAAGTAAGTATTCTTTATAATTATAACAATAGTGATAGAAGTGCTGATAATAATAAATGGATGGACGAATTTATTTATGGACGCTCTTTAATATCTCAGGTCATTAACGTCCCATTGAATTCAGGGCGTGAAACTGCCGGTAAGGTTTGCTAGGAGGCCTCTCCTTTCAGGCTTGAAGTTCTTTTACGTGTAATAAATCTACGATACGGAACCCATGACTTTACTCCTGTTCTGAAGGAAGTCATATTTAGGATTTTTACTTCGGAAAAATCATAGAGCCTCATCATCTTGGGTGTACGAGGCAAGCATGGTTACTACTATACGAATTATTGAATACATGTGTATGTTGTTTTCTAGTAACACTGCTCTAGATAAATAACATTTCGCTGCCACTTTCCTAAAATGAACAATTTGTTCATATGCAACATTTTGGAAATAAGAACCCAATTGAATTATTTTTTTAAATATTATTCGCTAGCGCCAAGCTTCGGTAAGAGAGTGTCATAGGAGGAAGGAACAGTTGAGTGGCTGATTCCAAAGCCACCTGGCAGCGAGAAACATACCTTGTTACTGGAAACCGGAGCTTCCAACGTTAAAAAAATGTTACTTTGCACCTGCCTGAGCAGTCCACGGGCATCGCTATTAACATTAGTCACGTTTCTCCTAGCTGGCTGTTTGTGGAGTATTTGATCGCATAATTTTAGTAAACTTTTTACAGTCATAAGAATCGCATTTATAGCACTACCGTTACAAATTCTTTTCAATAGTGTGTTTGTTTCATACCCGCAGCACTAATAAGTATACTCCATTGCCAACCTACCTAACCAAACTTTTTTTTTTACTTTAAAGTAGGAAGTAAAGGTGTTCTGTAGCAGGTCGATAAGGAAAGAATGCCAGAATTTTGTAACACCAATTGTCCACTATAAACTTACGGTCGTTCATTCATATCCCGGAAGTTAGGAAATATGGGTGATCTGTTTGCGTATGGATAAGCTGAAACCACTGTAAAATATTTACTATTGAACTTTGTGTATACAACATGGGATATTTCCCTGAACGTCACTTGCGCTTTCTGCAGAACTCACACCATCGATGCAATTCAGTCCATGCAAAGAATGCTCCATACACTTTGTTGCGGTCACTCCACACGTTAACTTTTAGACTTCATCTTTTAAGCTGGTAGGATTTTCCCTTGTCCAAATAATGCAGTTGGGGGTGTTTACTCTCCCGCTGATATGTCTGTAACAGTCATTTGTTTAAGAAGCCGTCAGCATCTTCAATCAGGTGGCACATCATGGATGCACAATTGAAACGAGATTTAATATCCTCATCGCTTAAGTCTTATGATATGGGTATAGTTTCAGGTACTTTCAAAATACTGACAGGACATTCGTCTCTGCTGACAGTCGTCTTTAACGGCTTCGGTTCTGGCAGGGATTGAATCCGCAATCTTGTGTTTAAAAAGCATTACGGTTACCACTAGACTACCAGGACCGATATACCCAAACGGATCATCCTATATTTAAGATGGAACATGTTTCCTTGCATTTGGTGTCGGTAGACCAGTTTTTATTTTGCCTTCCCCCTACTCTACTTTGGTTTCTGTAGCCTATTTTAAAGTTTAAGTCCTTTCCTTGCCTGTTTTAGATCGTTATCGTTTTTTTCTGTGATTATTCACGCCTTTTTAAAAGCACATAAAGAATTTCAATATATAGACGAAAAAAAAAAAAAAGGTTTAAAAACAAATGGCATGTTCACCTCACAAAAATACTCATTGAGAATGTATTATACATTTATTTCTTTTCAAACAGGCGAAAACTTTCTCCTCGACCCATTCACTCAAGCTCTTTAAATAGCACAACCATTAATGAAAGGAACGCGCGGTTACCTCGGGCGTACGAATACTAGGAAGTAGAAAGGATGAGAGAAGTACTGTAATTGTGAATAGTCCTGGCGAATGACTTTATATCGATCTGCGCGAGACAATTCTAGGAATTTTGTGATAGGGGGTAGCTTCTCAGCTGCATAAATGTAACAAACAAATGCAAGCGAGAAAGATGAGCGCGGTACAGCTGTGCAATAAATCGTCCCTACAATGTGTTCAGTACACATTGAGAGAGAGACCACTTGCTCGTTCGTCAGGACTATTCAAAACACTTTACTTTGTCTTAATCAACATTTCCACGATTTCCTGAAAGGTAATGTTCTATTGTAACTGGCATGAGTCCTTCCGAAATAGCTTGTTTTAAATATGCTTCAATCACTTCAGTAGAAGTAGGAAGTTCTTTTTCCATGATGAAAAATGTTCTCTCTGACAAGCGACTGACTATGACAGTTGATACCTTGAAATAGCATCTTGTTATTGCTTGTAACCAGGAAAGTTAGTTTAAGTACTTAAATTGTGTGGTAAAGAAATTATTAAGTTTCTTAAATACCTATTTTTATCAATAATAATTTATATTACTCTCTGTTTTCACATTTAATAAATGCCTGTTTTAATTATATTACAGCCTGTTTTCAGTATTTTAAATGCACGAGCTTCCGGTCTCTCAATCAACATGCGTAACCGTCTCAGTATTTTAGCTTCAATTATAGCATCATTACTATCAAATATCTTTGTGGGGAACGAAGAAGTTCAAATGCGGTGATTATGGCAGATGACGTACCAGCTCGAACCAGCTCTGGCTCTAGGAGCGCATTTTCAGCAATTCGTTGTCTTCAATTCCTCTCGCAAATGTCGGTTGATAGCAGTACCCTTTTCCACTATGAAGACGCCTTCTGCGTGCCGTTATCATCCTGGCGATTGTTGTTTTGTATCGGGGTCAGAGTGGTGCATCCGCCCGGCTGCTTACAACACGTGCTCCCCCAAGATCTGAGAGCTTTCCACAAATACTTCACCGTGGGTCTGCCAATTGTTACAGCAAAGTGCCTGACGATCCTGCATGGTGATACCAACTGTTTTGACTGTGGCGACACTTCTCGAGGCTTCTTCCATACTTTAGGTCGACCAGAGCTCCTAGGGTCTTCCGCATATCCTCCATGATTTTATTTGACTATATGCTCTTCAAAATACAGATGTTTAATCACCGCCCAATGCTTGATTTCACCGAGATCCGCTATTTTCTCACATGTTGTAACACAACGGGACATTTACTTGCAGGTCCAGCACGTCTCCCCACTTCGTTCCTCATCGTGCAAGATATAGGCTCACGTAATCTCGTTAAACGAAGAGTACGCGGGACATATTCGGCTGTAATGTTTAATGCCTTTACATTTTCTTTCAATGAATCGAAGAAAAGGTTGTGTTCCAGCAGGATGGGTCTACAGTGCATGATGATGCTGCTGTTAGCGTGCTCGAACGCTAGGCCTACTATATAGCGACTTTTATTCGCTAAAATTAGTTGAACTGCTCAAAACTCTTTACTTATCACTGCAATAATTTTAATACCATAGCGAAGTCCAGCCAAATGAAATGAAATGTATATATATAACATTTAATACAAGACATATGCTTTGTGCTCACAGGCAAACTGAGACAGTCTCCTGGCTTTGGTTACTATGGAATCGGGCATTTATTTCTCCATGGTGACCGCACGTATAGCGCATGCGGGATATGAACCCTTGATGCGGAAAATTTCGTCGCTTCAGGCAGCTTCTCGTATTTCATAAGGGCACTTGCTTATTATTCTACTGCTATGTCACATCTGCTAAATAAATTAATTTGTTACTCTGAATGTCCAAAACGCCCTCTCAGTGCATTTGAGTTGCCCCAACTATGAGGGTCCTTTCAACCATGTTTTAACATTTCTGCAGAGAAGTGCCCTTTTTCGCTGGGTGCTTGATCTGGAATGTTTCACGCAGTTCAAAACCTGCTTTATCACTTGGAACATAGTTCCAAAGAAAGAGATCTGTTTAAAAAAAAATGTCATAGTTTTTTTTTTGACAATCTCATAATTTTGATGATATTTCTCAAAATAGTCCCCGTTGGATGCAAGACACCTGTCGCAACGTTTCTGTCAATCTTCAAAAGACATGCTGATGTATCAGAATCACGAGG